>JBBPTW010000592.1:0-11455 GCA_038094575.1 Phylloporus cf. nigrescens
GGCACAAACTGGGCGATCTTTTCATTCCGTTTCCAGGTCGCTGTTGAGGCCAAGGAGCTCTGGGGTCACTTCAATGGTGCTTCGACCCGTCCTCCTGTCTCCTCAACCCTGACTGATGAGGAAACCACTGCTGTGAACAAATGGGTCAAAGATGAGAGCCTTGCAAAGCATCTCCTCACCCAACGTATCCCTGACTCGACCGCTCTGCGCATCAAAAGCCTTGGGTCCATTGCCGATATGTGGAATGCGATCGTTACAGAATATACTGAGAAGGGTATGTACGCGCAAACGGACTTGCACACCCAGTTCCTTGAGTCCCGTCTTCCGAAGAACCAGGAAGTCCGCCACTTCCTCAATGATCTTCGAACGAAGCAAGAAGAATTAGCGGCCGTTGGTGTTGCCATTGACAAAACTAATTACTGCTCAACAATCATTCATTCCCTTCCCAACTCCCTTGCAAATTTCGCTTCGAGTCAACTTGCTGCTGCCCATCTCTACAGCACTGCGAAAACCATCACGCTGGATACCTTGATCTCGATCATCATCGAGGAGGCCGAGCGTCAAAAAGCCCACAGCACCTCCTGCCATGATAGGAACTCGAAGGATCGTGACAACTCGAAGGACAAGGCTATGGCCACCACCCCCGCTAATACTTCTTGGGGCTGTGGCCATGGAAGGGGTTATCAAGGATCCTCTTGACCCAGAAATGGCAGAAGGGGGAGCTCTGGTCTTTGCTGGGTTTGTGGTTCTGATCATCACAAATCCCCCCATCACTATTTGCGAAATCAGACAAAGGATGCTGATAAAGAGCAGAAGAAGACCAGACCTCAGGATGCTGAAAGCAGTGCGCACGTTGCCACTGTTGATTCAAATAACGAAGACGGAGTGTTTGGAGTCTTTGACGAATCCAGTGATGACGAATCGATCCCTGGACTGCTCCCTGCTGAAACCAATGAAGAAATTAGTGATGGATATGATGACAAAGCAGACCCTGACTCAGATGATGAAGATATGGCCCTAAAAATTACTGATGGGCTGCCGCACACCAAATCACGCCATGTAGAGCTTTATGACTCCAGAACAACACGTCATATCTCCCCATATCACGACTGCTTTGAGGGTCTCATGGACATTTCCTCGAAGCCATTCACTGCTGCAAATTACCAGATCTTCAGTGCAACTGGAATCGGCGACATGATCATAGAAATCCTAAATGGACACGAAGTGTCTCGCCTCCGACTTACCGAAGTCCTTTACTCACCTGAAGTAGGCTATACCCTGGTCTCTATTGGTCATCTCGATGAGCTCGGCTTCTTGATGACATTTGCAGATGGATACTGCACCATCCAGGGATCAGATGGAGAAATGATTAGAAGAATCCTGCATACCTCAAAAGGACTATATTGCATCATCCATGACCACGAAATGGCCAGTGCTGCCACTGAGAAGCTCACCATAATGGAGCTTCATCAGCTTTTCAGACACATCGCGCCATTCACAGCTTATCACCTTGCCAAACAAGGTTTGGTTAGCAGTTTAAAGTTCGACAATTCAAAGGATGGTGGTACCTCCTGTGAGTCATGTGTTTATGCCAAGGTGACACGAAAGCCAGCCGCAAAAGAACGCCAAGGTGAGCGTGCCAAGACAACTGGCGACATCGTTTGGTCTGATGTCTGGGGACCTGCTCCTGTTACAACGCTAGATGGAAAATGCTACTATGTCACATTCATGGACAACCACACTCGGCTTACCTATATGTATGCACTCCGCCAGAAAAGTGAAACATTTACTGCATACAAAGCTTTTGAAAGTTGGCTCAATCACCAGCTTGCAGCAAAAGTAAGACTCCTCCACGATCCGAGTGGAGGAGAGTATCAGGGCAAGGATTTCATCCTCTATCTGCAGCACCAAGGTACTGTGCAGCGTTTCACTGCTCACGATACCCCTCAGCACAACGGTGTGGCTGAGCAACTCAACCGGATGATCCTTGAATGAGTTCGTGCCATGCTCCACGCTAGTGGCTTGCTGAAATTCCTGTGGGGTGAGGCAGCTCATCACGCTGTCTGGCTGAAGAATTGAACACCCACCAAATCTCTTGATGGCCTCACCCCATATGAGGTTGCTTTCGGCAAGGTCCCCGATTTGAGCTGATTGCGCGAGTGGGGTTCTGAAGTCTTCATACGAACGGAGAAAGGGACAAAGCTAGGTGGCTGTGTGGAAAAAGGACTGTGGGTGGGAATTGATGACCAAACGGAGTATGCTGTCCATGTCTACTGGCCGTCCAAATGCTCGGTCACGGTCAAATGGAATGTCTACTGGAACCCTTCCCTATGTCACGTTGAGGGGGAGGAAGAAGACAGTCCACTGGGCAACATCACACAGGTGTATGTCCCACTCCCAAATAAAATTAATGCTGACCACGTTCCTCCTACGACTACTACGACTGAACCGCCCAAGTCTGAGCCATCTCCCGCACCACCTATCAGCCCTTCACCACCTACCAACGACCCCGTCAATGAACCTCACCCAAAACGCCTTTGCCAACCCTCTCAGCATGTCCTTGACATCATCAACGGAAAGGCCGCTGATCCCATTCCACCACGAGGAGTACAGCTCCCTGACCCCATTCCAGAAGTTCCCAAGCCTGACCCAGGACCATCTGTGCTTGAGGGGGAGGGTCAGTCTGACCAAATACTCACTGTTCTAGATGACTATGATGAGATCGAGCTCACACTGGCCCTGAATGACTTCATGGCCAAAGCTGAAGCACTCGAACCTACATCAACTGCAGATGCAAAACGTTGCCCAGAATGGCCCCAGTGGGAGCAAGGCATTCGAGAAGAACTCGACACACTGCACAAAGCCGGTATCTGGGAGCTCGTTGACTTACCACCTGGCACCAACCTTGTAGGCTCAAAATGGGTTTTTCATGTGAAGAAGGATGCTGCTGGAAATGTCGTCAGGTACAAGGCACAATTGGTTGCATAGGGTTTCTTGCAGGTTCTGGGTGTCGATTATTTCGACATGTATGCCCCTGTCGCCAAGCTCGCCTCGATTCAAACTGTCCTTGCGTTGGCTGCGCGACAGGACACGGAGCTGCACCAGGTTGACACCAAAGACATGTATCTTAATGGAGAACTCATAGACAGCGAATGCATCTACATGCGCCAGCCACCTGGTTACGCTGACCTGACCCACCCATGTCATGTCTGTCGACTGCGCAAGACCCTATACGGTCTCAAGCAAAGCAGCCGCCGCTGGTATCAGAAACTCGTCGAAATCCTCATCGACAAGCTTGGTTTTTGACAATGTCAAGTCGACCAGGCCATTTTTGTCAAGCGCTCGGGCACATCGCTCGAAATTATTGTTGTCTATCTTGATGACTGCACCATTGCAACCAGCTCACCAGATCTCGTAGTGGATCTCAAATCACAACTTCACAAGCATATCGAAGTCATGGACCTAGGCAAACTACACTGGCTCCTCAGCATTGAAGTAACTTGGAACTGCACAGAACAAACCATTTCCCTCACACAATGTTCCTACATCAACTCGATTGTTTGTTGCTTCGGTTTCAACCAACTCAAACCTGTGTCCATGCCTATGGAGCCACAAGTAAAACTGACCACCAGCCAGTTGCCCTCAACCAGTGCCGAATACACCGCTATGCAGCACATCCCATACCGCGAAGCTGTCGGCTCCTTGATGTATGCCACACTCGGTACGTGACCTGACATCTCGTATGCTGTCACTACTATCTCCTGCTTCTCTAGCAATCCCAGCATGCCCCATTGGGATGCTGTTTGTCACGTTTACAGGTATCTTAGCGGAACGAAGGACCTGCAGTTGACTTACGGCAGCGAGAAGAAGCAGTTGCTCAGATATACGAATGCCAATGGTAGTATGGCCGAGGATCACAAAGCCATCTCAGGCTATGCCTTCCTTATTGATGGAGGAGCTGTCTCATGGAGTTCGAAAAAGCAAGAAATCATGTCGCTCTTGACAATGGAGAGCAAGTACGTCGCTGCGATGCACACCGCAAAAGAAGCGCTGTGGCTGCACATGCTCATTGCCGATCTTTTCGCACCACTTGACGATGCAACCACACTCTTCTCCGACAATCAATCCGCTATCGCACTCGCAAAAGATCATCAGTATCACACATGTACCAAACATATCAACATCCGCTTCCACTTCATTCACTGGATCATAGACAAAGGGAAACTTCGTCTGATCTTTTGCCCTACAGACGAAATGGTCGCTGACACACTTACAAAAGCCCTTCCGTCCTCCAAGGTCAAGCATTTCACCACTGAACTCAGGCTGTGCACAGCTTGAGGGGGAGTGTTGGAATTGGAGCAAGCTCGGGCACAACCCCAAATGTCATCAGACCGTGTCGAAACTGACGTGCACTGCCACGTATTGTTTCCCACGTATGTTTATCCTTTCTAAGTTGTACTTATTGTTGTAGGTCATGCTACAACCACCCTGCTCTTATTCGCCCCATGCTCATGCAATGACCATGGCCTGAGCATGCCCTTGTATGTCTTACACTTTGTCTTGATACTTTGCCTGGACGAGTATTTAGTTCAAGGCATGTACTGGTGACCACCTCAGTCCATTGTCTCTCGTGTACAACGACTGAGGTGAGCCACTTTAGATTGCTTTTTGTACCTACTTGAGCTGACGCTGTATGTAGCCTGCTGTCTCTTGATAGGTAAATAACATTAGTCCGTTGTCTCTCATGCACGACGACTGAGCCTGCTGTCTCTCAATAGCCATCGCGTGCCCGTGTATAGCTCATATTGACCTGTATGAGATGAGAATGAGGGTGATTGTTAGCAACATGCTTCACAGTTGTGAGATTATGGAATTGCTTTCAGAACTCTGGTGATACTGCAAACAATTCCTTTACAGGCACCGGAACACTAGTGTCCAGCACCTGCTTGAGAACATGCTTAGGAGCAGTGTCATCCTCAAGAGAAAAAGAATATTTATACTGCATTGTGGGGAGAGATTGGTTAGCTTGTGGGGCACGAATGGGGATACTACTTTGTACATCGGATGGTGCAGATGAAGTTCCAGTATGACTGGATGAACCCGGTATACCGGAGTCTTTGTTAGCATTCAGCAATGAAGAAGAAGTGGGAGGGATCATTTTTGCGACTTGTAAGTCTGGGGACAGAAGCTCCTCAGATACTGAAGCAGCTCTGCTATCCAGTTTTCATGCAGGTAGAACCTGTACACCATCGAAGTGGACACGCTTTTTCCCTTTATTACGAGAATTTTTGTCAGCTTGAAAAGTAGCCCAAGCCTAAGCAAGATATGGCTGGAAGTCAGTGTCAGCGGTTATGGGGGTAGGATTACTTTCCTCGTCAAACTCCATTGTAGTGAAAATGGAAGTGTCAATATCAAGGATAGCAGGAGAATCTGGATAGGAGGCAGATAGTATATTCACCGTCACATGAGGAGGAGCATCTCTAGTAAACCCAGATGATGAGGATGCAGCTGTAACAGGAGCCTGAGCAGTGCCAGAGACATGGTCTACAGCGTCTTTAAGACACCATCCACCGGGAACACAAGGAATCTCTGACCCATCCAGTAGATAGAGCTGGTTGTCATTACCCCAGATGACCTTCCCAGAGTTTAAATATTCGCGACAAATAGGGCAAGTACAAGTGAAGTGTCCTGCTTCAGTGCAGAAATGACAGAGCACCAGAGGACAAGTTGCTAGATTAGATTCTGCTTTAACAGGAGTAGGATTATAGGATGGGATGGGGGCGGTTGGCGAAACAATGTGATGAGGTTGGTAGGTAGGCTGAGATGGCTGCACACAAGGGAGAATATCTGAGGCGGATAAGGCTATCTGGAGTGCCAATCCAGTCAGCAAGAACTTCGCAGTGTCTGAGACATCAGAGATGGGATATGGATCATTAGGATGAACATCCAGTTTAACGATAGCCAGCCTGTGGCGGACACACTCTTGTAAGTGAGAGGGGAATCTGGCCAAGAACAGTAAGTCTCTTTCAGAGTCAGATAGTTTGTTGTTGGTGATCAGTGGAGCAGCAACCTTCCGGAATCTCCTAGTATACTTGCCAAGATTATCCTGAGAGCACATTTGCTTTTTCTGGTAATCCTCAACAAGGTACTGTAGATCGGCCTGGCAATAATGGCCAGTACCTTCACAGCCCAGATACAAGACCTTGACTGCTGTGACGAAGACATCCCAGTCAGGAGGTTGCTGAGTAGCTTCGTTGATAGTCTCCCATACTTCTACCTCGTCCAGGTCAGCGTAGCAGAGAGCAGCTTTGATCTTTCCAGCTGAGTCAAGGGCAGCTTGGGTTCCGAGCATGTCAATATTCTCTAAGTATTGGGGCAGATGAGACAGAGTCTTTCCATCAAATTTTGGGGCATTAGGGGTGCCACGAAGCAGCATGTGAAACTAAGGTTGAGCCATTAGTGGCGATGGATTCTATCAGGAGTTAGCGACCAGATTGACCAGATTGACCAGATATAACAGAGATAAATCGAGAGAGGAAAGGGACGAGGTAGAAGAAGGGACTACAGGTGGATTATTCTGTAGCAAAAAGGGATTTGTAACTGCATCAAGAAAAGGAAGAGAAGTTGTTGTAACTGGCTCTTCTGATAAGAGAAGCGGTGATGTTGTTGGGGAAGGGGTTGAAGATAGAGGAGAGAGCGGACTAAGACTAGGAGAACGATATTTGTGTGGGGTAGAATGAGTAAAACCACCTGGGACAAAGAGAGAACCCGATGATGGAGAAGCAGGTAGGCCATAAAAATGATGCAATCTTTCTGGCATTACCGAAATGAAAAGGTCAGAGTTAGCGGACAGATCAAGACGATGGAATTCAGATAAAATATCCTCGAGCTCTTGGCACTGAGGTGTGGGTCGAAGCGACCTTCTCAACAACCCAGTGGAACCCCTCGTGGTATAAGAAAGATAAAAAAGTTGGGTGATGATAAAAGTGGTGGGTGTGAGTTAGACTTGTCCCAGGGGTTCCTTGGTAAGGTTGGTAGAGTTACTATGAGAAGACCTGAGCACAAATGGACAAGTCTGATCAGTTCCGGACTCGTAAGTGAAGCAGATGCATAGTTTCCGGTACTGGATAGCATACCGGATATGGCAGATAGGATGAACAGCGACAAAGACAAAAGACAAACGATGAGGGAAAGCGTCACGAAGACTCGACGATAGAGTCTGACACTTAGTGAGACGAACGGTGGGGTGCAAAAACCTGTCCATTTGGAACAAGGTACAAGATTTTTATAGTTCAGGCATATCCTGTGACTAAGTAAGGTACAGATGAGAATAAAGTGACAGTGTCAGTCAACTGCCAACAGTATCAAGAAACGAAATATGAAGTTAGAATATAAGTGACAGCTTGAGTCTGGTGACAGTGGTATCAAGGTACGAAGTGAGATGAGATATGACCTGAACTCAATAGAGAGAATAAACGTATGAAGAGCTCATGGACCATGCGAGCATACGAAGACTGATTAGTCTGTACGGTGGTCGATAAGTCTATATGAGTAAGAGAGAAACAAAATAAAAATAAAACGTAGAAAGCGGAACAAGTGACCGGATGAATGACCGGGTATTATACTGGATATGTAGTCCGGTGTTAGTCCAGTACCAGAATAAACAAATACATACGTGATCATGAGTGGATAGACACAGGACACTAAGGGACGTTTTAAAGGACACTCTTGAACACTATGGGAACCTAGAAAGACAGGGGACAAGCCCCTACGAACATAAGGAGCACTAAGCTCCTACAGCGGTGGGCTCCAGTTATAAGAAGAATAGGAAGGTTGGGTGATGTTAAAAGGGGTGGGTGCAAGTTAGACTCATCCCAGGGGTTTCTTGATAAGGTTAAATGAGAGAAGGGATAGCTGCAATGATACCTGAGCACATATAAACAAGTCCAGTGAAATTCAGACTCGGACGTATAATCAGAGAGACGATTCCAGTACCGGACGATAAGGTGGATAGTACAAAGTAAGACAAATGCAAGTGAGAACTGTGAGTTAAACGTCACAAAAGCTCACGGTAGAGCCTGATGACAGATAGGAAGGGAAATCAGATAGATGTCATTAACATCTGATACAAATATTTTATAGTCCAGGCATTCCCCATGACTTTAAGGTACAAATAAGACCAAATGGTAACAGTTTCAAGGAAACAAGATAAAACAAGTTACAGTCAATCAAGAATGACAGCACAAGTCTAGCACTGATGGTATCAAGCAAATGAAAGCAACTAAGATGATTCTGGTACTGAGCTAGAAAAGAAGTAGTGAAGTATTTGAAAGAAGTCTCAGACCATGTGGTAGAGGATATTAGTAGTAAGCATAAATGACAGATAGTAAGTTGAAACGAGGAGAAAAAGGAAGATCAATGGGGGAAGTAGCAATTAATGAAAATATCACTGGATAGTAACACCAGATATGGCACCAGATAGTATCCCGGAAGGTTAGTCTGGTTTCGGATAGAATCAGATATGTACCAGAACCGTTCGATCATAAGCGGATAGATGTGGGACACTAAGGGATGTTTTGAAGGACACTCTTGAACACTATGGGAACCTAGAAAGATAGGGGACAAGCCCCTATGAACGTAAGGAGCACTGAGCTCCTACAACGGGCAACCAAATGTTCCAGTGTGTCTTCTTTAGTCTGCAACCAGGTTTTACTGATGTCCAGGGAATGGGGGGTCAGGTGAGATAAGAGGGATTGCCTCATTGAAGAGACTGGAGAGGGGAGATGAGTATTGTAAAATGTGAGTGGGCTTGTGGGTGACATGGTAATGATCCGAGTCCAAAACTGGGTGAGGGGTTATATTAAGTATAGAACTTGTCTGGTGTCAACCCCACTTTAAGAACACTCACATTCCTCTCTGAAACCTTGGTCAAGCTCAAGCTCCAAATCTGGTCATCACGAACACTGTTGGCACGAGTGCCAGCACTATAAGAATGATAAAAAGTTGGGTGATGTTAAAAGGGGTGGGTGCAAGTTAGACTTGTCCCAGGATGTGCAGAATGATTAACATGATACTTCCCATACTATAATATACTTTTTTTGACTAGACTTGCTTGTTTTTTTCAGCCAGCTTATTTGACTTGCCTAAGAATGGCGGATGTCTGCTTATTACTTGCTTATTGAGCTATTTGAGCACCACTGATGCATTCAAGCTAAAAAAGCCCAAACAAGCTTAGATAAGAAGTTGGATAAATTCCTGATGTGGATTGATGTTACCTTCACTGGATAGCAGTTGTCCAGCTGTGCTGCTGCATTGCCATGCCATGATGTGGCTGCTTGGGTGGAGTTGTTCCTCTCAGAACCACGGGCTGCAAGCAAGGTCAGTGAGTGTCCGGTCTCATGTCTGTGAGAGCCCAGTTGATATCAGACGTTTCAGCTATACCAACTAGTATCTGATGAGTGATGTTTGAGGCTGCTGGAACCATCAGCAAGTACTGGCCCTGCTATGTGTGTGGCAACCTATACAGAAGCCGCATCTAATTTCTAGGAATGTTATCTCCGGCTGACGCCTGTGCCGCTTTTCCTTCTGTGAATATTCGAACAGGCACTTAAGGGTGGACCGTGAAGATCCCAGGGTATGACCAACTCATCTCCCCCAGCTCAGCCCTGCTATAGCAAGCTGCCCTCTCCCCCCACCACCCTCTGCCAGTCCATCTAATAGCACTTCAATGCTATGATCATCCACATCAACTTATGTCGCCCTAGATAAGATACCCCCCACCATTGCACGCTATACACTAGTGCTCTGCTTTGATGGCATAGGTGACCAGTTCAACTCAGACGTGAGTATTTGTGCCATATTCACTTTTTTTTAATCACTTGCTTAGCCACCTATATAGAACTCGAACATTGTTCAATTTTTTTCTATGCTATGTAAGGACATACCCAATTGACAAATGGTCTACTATCAGGTCCATTACCTACCACATGGCACTTGAATTGCCTTTGACTAGGGTATTCACTTTGATAGGCTGGCATAGAAACCTATGCAATCCCTCAAGTAGCGACCCTGTTTGGGTCCACCATTACAAAAACTATCGATATGATGCTCTTGGATGCACATGTAATGAGTATGTGGGCATCTTTTTTACTGTCACTTTTTCACAAGGTTCGCTTCTAGATGGTTATGAATTCTTGATGCAAAATTGTAGGTGGGATTTCCATGATTTAATCTTTGTATATTGAAGTGACTTGCATAGATGCAGCAGGGGATAAGATTTGTCTCTTTGGGTTCTCAAGAGGTGCTTATATGACTCATGCCTTAGCCAGGATGTGAGTTTAAGTTTGTTGCCTTTGTATAATCATTCACACAGCCACTTGGCACAATGTAGGATCCATATAGTGGGCCTGTTACCTTGATGCAATTATCAACAGGTGCCATTTGCCTACAAGATGTACTCTCAAGACAACAATCATGGATAGTGTTAAAGTACAGTGTTCAAAAAAGTGTTTTCCATTGATGTTCAGATTGAATTTGTGGGTATTTGATGAGTCTGGGACCTATGGAGATCAAGCGGCATGTGGGAACTAGTGCAAAATCAAATTGAATCAGGGACATGGTGAATGCAGTTCGGGTAATTCCTCAAAGGTTACTGTTTATAAAAACCAACAACAACATTCAGTACTTCAGACATGCCCTCTCACTAGACAAGCATTGAGTGTATGTCATTCTTTGGATGTTGTGTGTCAAATCACTAATCACATTATACAGGCAGTTCCAAGCAAATCACTTTAACCAACCTTTAGATAATGACTCAAGTTTGGTGTTCAGCCTAATAACATGCCATGTAGCTTTAAGAGAACCTGTGAGCTTAGCCTGGCCAAGCAGAATAGCAATAGCAATGATAGCAACTCAGAACCATCCTTAGACAACCTTGAACGAGAATTCTCTGAAACAATCACTGAAACAGATGTTGAGAAGGTATGGTTCGCAGGCTGCCATTGTGGTACATTCATCCTATACCTGACTAGAAGTAGCATACTTACCATCGTGCAGACGTTGGTGGTGAATCTGTTAAAAATAATATCCACAACAGTCTGGCATGCATTCCGCTATGATGGATGATCAGGTAATGTTTCCTCACTAACACAGGGATCATATTCCATTGTTCTGTGTTCAAGCAGATTGGCATGAACTGGAATACATTGTGGCCAAAGGTCATCCTGCATCCTGAGGCAATCTATCAAATGCTGCCAACTTCATCTACCAATAGCACAGACAATGATTCATTCTAAGCAAAGAGCATGAAGATTTGGCAGATGCACTCTTCCCTCACAAGGATCAGCTGGTGGTCACACCATGGTGGTGGATCTTAGAGTACACCCCACAAAAGTTGCATCATCAATGGGATAGAGACGATAGTTGGGACGATGGCTTTGTATAAGCGAACCTCTTG
>JBBPTW010000593.1:0-11449 GCA_038094575.1 Phylloporus cf. nigrescens
GAAGAAGTCCATAGAACTTCATAGAAGGATCATGTGATCAGGATATAAGTAGTGCCAAATGGCAAAAGAAGCTCTTATCTATGACGTCAAGTGCTTACTGATCGTCTAGTAATCTGAATAGTGTAAGTGGCCTGTGTGGCAATGTAAGGGCCTAGAATTCCGGTAGTAGGGGAAGAATCGGCAAAGAGAATACTGGATATTCTCAATAGCCATCGTCAGCAACAGCATCTGGATTTTTCAATGCATGAACCCAAATTTCGTGCTCAGCCTCATCCACATCTCTTCCTTCCCGGTTGTCTTTGCCCTGTTCTTCTCCAGCCTCACTGGTGTCATCTTCTGTGTCATCCAAGTTGTTCTCAGGACTGGCATCCTCACCCTCGGTAACTCATCTTTGCACGGCTTCTTCCTCTGACCTAGACTCCTCACCAGTAATAACATCCATTTCGTCGTCATCATCTTCCTTGTCGACTGGTGTGTTTCAGCATCATCGATATGCATATATGCTTCCAATTCTTGTCTTTAGATAGGTATGGCTATCAAGAGTACACGCTCAAGCAACATGACCGGACTTAAGGCCTCAATTCCTCAATATTCACTACCAAATCCACATGACCCTACATCGCTCAAACCACCCATCATCAACTCGACTGGAAGGGCTGAGATGGGCTTGAACCACCCAATCTTAGCCTGGTGGCTTTGCCCTGTTGAACTCCTCAAGCAGTTTGATGCAAACCCTGAACAGTAAGCACTTCACATAACAATATATTTTTCATCTACATTCATGCGCTGTCAGGGCACGCAAAGATCTTGCCTTGGGTTCTATCCAAATGACAGCTGACGTCCTTCCTGCACTTTTCTGGTGGCAAAATGCCTGGAGACGACTATACTACTAGCGCTGGTCCAAGTCGTGCCAAGAAGTCCAAGCGCAGCTGCAAGTAAATGGACTTGGACCTTTCCATTTTCTAGTTTGAACTCATTCTTCTTTTCTTAGTCCATGGCTTTCTTCACTCCGGTTTCTTGGAACTTGTGCTCAGACTCAATTCTTGTTGACTTGGGATCTTGTTCGTGGTTACTGGTGTACTAAAAGGACAACGGGTAAGGATTATATTGCTACCAGGATGTCAGGTATAATACATGTGATTATATGGCAATGTGTGTTGTTTTACAATACATTATTTGTCATGTCATCGTGAAAAGATTGTATGCCCATATAAGCCTGCATGAAGCTACAAGCATGGTCAGAGTTTGTCCAAATTGGCAGTTCATCGACATGCCCAAATAATTGGTGGCCCTATGCACACGTCCGAGACAGCCCACAATTTGATTGTAATCCCCCGCAAGGTAGTACATGTCCATGTATTCATTCTGCAACTTTTCTAATGTCCAAATTCCCTTCTGCGCACAAAGTTTGCGCCCAGTTGCCAGCAAAACCTTAAAAACCTATAAAATAAAAAAGCCCTTATCGAACAAATCAGCACCTACAGTGCAGCTTCCCATTAGAAGCTTCCATTATCGCATTGTGCCACTTGGCCTCGTGTCCGAGTCCTCATACTATAAAGTAGGGTCGGAGTCAAGCTAGGTGCTTCCAGGCTCCTATACCTACTTCATATCTTCTGCGGAGCAATGCTTGGACAGCCTGTAATGACTGTCCTCGATCTGCAGACATTTTCTGTGAGCACTCTTGCTGATAATGAGGGCCTTAGCATGGCTTTGAAAGCCCTCGAGTCCTGTTTAGCAGGACCGGACATATCTCCGGACCTGATAGTTCAGGACTTGTGTTCTGTTCCCCATCTCTTTGAATTCATCATCTCTGGTGAGTCCTTCACACCACGGGTGTGGCTCGTTTTTAACCTGTGTGTCTAGTCTTGCCAAGTGCGAGAAGGCTGATATGCAGAATTCTGGACGCCTACCCAACCGATCCTATGTTTGTTGAGGGATCCTCTGCCAGTATTTTTCTTTGAAGACTTTCTTCTGTCTTGTTTACATTACCTCCTGATCCTTATTCTGCTAATACTCTTGACATCGAGCAGTCGAAAGTTTACGTGCATTACCAGTCCTCATGTTGCTATGTTCCGCCAATTCTTTATCCTGCTTTGCTGCTGGTGCAGTTCCTACTTGTTCCCTGGAGGAGTACAACGATGGGGAATTCTCGGGTATATGTATGCATAACAAGCAACAGAAGAAACCAAAGCACAAAAATAAGAACGCCACTCCTGCCATGGACACGACACCCCTTCATAAGCTAGGAAAGGAGATTCCTCTGAATGGCACAGAGGCCGCTCGGATGGCACACGAGATTAGCTGTAACCTCAAGGCGACTTTAAAAGTGTGTTAAAGTACTCGGTTCCAAATATGCAATTTGACGAGTTCGTAGCTCTATCTTGAACTGCTTCTGAAGCCTTCTCTTGTGCAGCGATTGAAGGATGCATATGTGGCCAGAAACGAAGATTCAGTCGTGCTACAAGAAGAAACGGAAGGCTCCGATTCAAAGCCATTTGCATATTCAAAGGTTCAGCCCGTGAAAGCTGCGCTCTATTTCGAAAATGCGGACGGATTCGGAGAATGGCAGATCATCATCAGCACAGATGCAACAAAGAAACTATGCAAACTCGCGAATGGCGATAGGAAAAAATGTGCTATTGTTGTGAAGAAAATCAAGTGCATCACATGTCTCTAGCTGTTGTTTGATGAGTTGACCATTATTACAGGCAGCTTTCGAATGGAAACTTCTCTGGTGATAATCAGATAAGGCTTAATGAATCTGCTGGAATCCCAATATTTGAAGCCAAGATACAGCAGGGTCTTCGACTTGTCGTATGTTTTTTCTTATAATGTCAGTCAATGGCTATTTACTCCCAGGCAGTACCAAGTAGACATTGCCCTTGACTGTACAAGGGAGGTGAGTTTACCCTATACATATCTCTTGATCTTAGCTCTGAGATACATTTTCTCAGGTAGAAAGACAAGGTATTGGGTCTTTGACCTTTAGTCGTCTTGTAAATATTGACCTATCTTTTCAGTAATTAAAATATATGGTGTCTACATACATACCCAGCTGAATCGTATTTGGGACACAATGGGACAACACCTTGCTGGAAAGGGCGAGGAGTACTGCCGCTGGTCAGATTTTTTCCTTCCAGCATCAAGACATACGGGGTTGCTCACGTCCTGCCTGCCCGTAACAGTTGCATCTTCCAAACCTCTTTGGATGGTCGTAGTGATATCTGTCGTTCGGCATGTTTCCCATGGGAGAGTCTCCAAATTGATACAAAACCAGCCCCACTTGCTCTTTCCCACAAAGACTCAGAAGAGGTGTGTTTCTACGATTGGTGTTTCAGTCCTTATTCACATATCCTCTTAGTTGCATTCTCTCCTTGTGTACATATTTTTTCTTTCCTTTAGTGTCTTGGGTCCAACGCTTTACATAGTCTCAACAAATATGTTATGTTCTCCAAAGCATTTTTACACAGTATGCATCTTCTTCCATACTTCGGTCATTACTGATTTGTCACAATAGGTCTGGTCCTGAATCAAGATGTGCAACATGTCTTTGAACTAGTGTAGGTAGCATCTGTTGGCAAGTAATCTATACTCACTTTCGTGTTCAGCCCGCAAGAATGCGAGATTGTGGAATGTACAACTTCGTGCTACATACTTGGCAGGAGTGGAACCAGGTATGTTGAATCAGACATTGGCATAACCTCTGTTCACTATGTTCCCATAGTAAAACTACGACAATACTTTTCAAGATGCTTGGAATTCAACGAGCATGGGAAATGCAGACACTCGATATGCCCAAGCCACGTCAGATCTTCGTCACCAAGTCGCGTATGCTGGCAATAAAATTTCGGGGATATTTCATGAAGCTCCTTAAGTCTTTAGCGCTGGACAATTATTCTCTTGAGGATCTCGAAAAGGTGCAGGGTCGAAGTACAGAGTCTGGGCTCATTGATGTTGATGATGAGGAACAAGTCGATATTCCTCAGAAGTACAGCGCATTGGAAGATAACCACTTTCCCCTGTTTGTGACGTTTGAAAAGGTAATGTTCTATTCGGATATTGATATTATAGCTCATTCTACTGGATATAGCTCTCAAGGATGATTGCTGCAGATGTTCTAAGTGGTAATGACCCCAAAGCGCGACGTTGGGCGACGTTTTTCATCAACACCGATGAAGTGCACACTCCAGATTATTTCGTGACGTATGACATCTTTGCACGAACATACTGGCCATGCTTTGCGCAGAATTTGACAAAAGGCCTTGGTAGGTGCCCGGACACTTTGCGTCTGGAAATTAGGCTCAATTGGCTGGTTTGTGTTATAATTAGAACCATGGCTCGTCTTCTCTGAGTTTATAGGTGCACAGAATCATTCTTTGGTGCGTATGGAATTACTCAATTCACTCATAGGTGTCATAAAGGGATCGGAGAAATCAATCTCATGTCCCAAAGGATTCCTTGATGAGGAGGCATACTGTGGCCTTTCTGCCTGCTGCAGCCCTACATTTGCAAACCAGAGGTGAACGGTATACGCAATCTTCAAGGCATATTGCAAGTTAAAGAAGGAGCACTGCCATCATGATGCTGCAGATCGTACTCACGCAATACTGAAGGCCTTGTTGGGAGGTACACCCTTGGAGGGTCTAAAGGTTGATTATTTGTATGTCTCATGTCCATGGAGCTACTTTAATAAGTTTTTCTGAATAACTCGCGATCCAGATACATTGATGAAGTGCAAGATAATCTTCTCATTGATGCTCTTCGTATGCACCCTCTCTACTCTACTATGTTCAGAAGTTGATTCTTTTCAGTGTTGAGGTTCATTTGCCGAAATTCCGATGGACTTTTCTGGGCCGGCGACACCGCACAAGCAATTTCATCAGGAAGTTCTTTCCAGTTCAATGATTTGAAGGCCTTTTTGCATCATATTGAGGTGAGGACCTATTACCACCCAGTACGGGGATCGAATAACCATCACCTGGCAGCGAAGCCAAATTGCGTATCTCATACAAGACCGGTCGGTTGCTGACCCTATGGTGTTCCAATTAGCCACCAATTACTGTTCTCACGGTGGTATTGTGGATTGTGCACATAGTGTCATTGAGCGCATTATACATTTTTGGCCCAATGCGATTGATGTCCTCCAGCCAGAACATGGAATCGTTCACGGTTTCCAGCCAATCTTCTTCTGTGGCTGGGACCAAGATACTTTCCGACATGCACAGTTTCTATTTGGCACATCATGTGTATTTTTTTTCTTTACTGCTCTCTCTAACACGTCTTACAAGGGGGAGTCGTATTGAATTTGGGGCACAGCAATGTAAGTGTGATGTGCCAGAGGTGCAGCAGCTAAGCTTACGCAAAATTACAAAGGCATCCTCGTACAGGATGAGGAGGCAGCTCAAAGACTACGCAAGGATATTGGGGAAATCGGTCTGATAATGTGAGATAATAGTGGTGGCGGCGGCATCTTCCATGAATTCATTATATCCCACTTCTAGGACACTTGACAATAGCAAGGGCCTTGAATTTGATGATGTGAGTCACTGGGCGTACATGGACACATACATCTAACCAGGATACAGGTTCTTTTGTACAACTTCTTCAAAGACTCTACAGTTTATGCCTCACGTTGGAGCGTGTTACTGAACCACTTAGGGGATGAAGTCGATGGCAAAAAATCGGCTACAATGCACATACCCTCATTCGAAAGAAATGTGATTCGATTCGCTGGAGTGTGCAGCGAGGTAGGCAAAAATTGGGTGATTTGTCATTGTCTCATTGTCATGGCTCATAGTTGAAACTTCTCTATGTGGGCATCACCCGAGCGAGGAAGAACTTGTGGATATTTGACACATCTGAAAAAAGCGAGCCCATAAGAGTAAATAGCCATTTGTCATCTTGAGACGTCAACACTACTAACATGGTGATAGTTGGTCTGGACTGCACGCGGTCAGGTCCAAAACTGTACGCCAAATATGGATGTTCTACACCTTGCTGTGTCTTCGACTCCGAAAGAATGGGAATCGTTCGGCCACGATCTATTCAAACACAAGAGATACTCCCAGGCCATGCATTGTTTCACTCGAGCTGAAGAGCCACATATGGCAGCCATCTGCAAGGCGTTCCACCTCCGAGAAGTGGCTCGTGCGAAAGTCAGTGTTGCATTGCTAAAGGTTCAGCAAGACGCTTTTCTTGAAGCTGTGGATGCTTTTGTTGCAAGTGGAAATGACGTACCGTCTGGAAAAGACAGGCTGCAGTATTATCGCAATGCTGCAGACTGTTATATACATGCTGAGGATGACCACAAAGCAGCTGAAGCATACCTTGGTGCTCAAGAGTACAACTTAGCTGCATGGTGCTTCCGGAAAGCCGGGCTATTCGAGAAGACACTTGAAGTCCTTCGAGCGCACTCCAGCAGTATACCCTCTGAGTCTTCAGAAGAGCTGTACAGTGTATGCCGCTTATTCTATTGTAGTGAATGAGATGCCGTCAGGTGTGTGGTCATGGCTGCATATGATATAATGTGGCGCACCTGATGAAACCATCTGTGCCAGACCATGCTTGCCATTGTTCCTGTCTTTTGAGGAAGAACTGAAATTCCTTGAGGAACACGATCTCGGCTTTGCTTGTACTACATTGTTGAAGAATCACAGGAGATACGTGGAAGCAGCTGAGCTTCATTTATCAGAAAACCGGCCACTCAATGCAGTCAAAGACCTTTTAAAGGAGGAGAAATCACACAATGTGATCCATCAGGCCACCAGAATTATATTGGCTGGTTTGTGGCATCGCTGCTCATTCGGTATTGGGCCAAAGGATGTAACTGCTGACCAGGAGGTTAGCAAGTTCCTCAAGTTGGCCAACAACTTACCAATCAATTTATTGGATCCATTGGATTATTGCGAGGTATGCCCGCTTGCTAGACATTTAGGATTATGTCCCCTACCTAGGTTTCCCATAGATATCCATGTTCCGCGCCATCACACAAGGAGATCTCGTGAGCCTTGAAGAGCTGTCTCACACATTCCTGGACAAAAGGAGTGCACCAGCATTGCTCACGCTTGATCATTTCTTCAGTCATCTTCCAGCACTCAAATCCTACACTGTTCAACAGATGTCACTCTTTCTAGACTGATTCCTGAAATACGCTTGTCTTCTTTTCAAGGTTATCGCTCATCCAGATCCCCTCAGTTCCAACTCCATCAAACGACTATTCGGCATCACAGAGATATCTAATACCGACTATAGCATGGAACTTGGTTCCTTCCTTCATTGTTCAGCCACCAGCGATTGTCATGGGCCGATGTACCTTCAACCTTCTGTCATTGCCCTCTCTAAGAGGGAGATGACCACAGCACTCCGGAAATATTTAGCCACACATCTCCGGGAACGGGTCACTGAGGAGAACGAATTGTGCTGCAAGGCTGTAGTTCTTTCGCAGTGCTTGACATTCATTGCATACGGTCAGTGCAATCGTCCCAGCTGTCCTCAAGAACATGTCAGATCCGCAGATCTGGATTCAAAACCATACAATCTACGGATTGGGATTCATCTTCAATAGATTTGCATCCTTCAACTAATGTACTCTGTCAATCCAACATTGGTCAGGCGAGGCTGGTATATAGCGACCTTTTTTTTCCAGTCTTGTGGGTGAACTAATTGAAGCTGCCCCAGCATCCTAGATTGGCTTACCCATCTATATGAGGCCTTTAAACCCCAATCCCATGTCCAGGGATCTACTGTGGATCTCAACCTGCCCACGATACCTGGTGTTCACGAAGGCTTCAATGTTATGAAGCACTGGGTCTGGGACGCCCTTTATAATCTGAGGGCAAAATATGACCCCTCCACATTCTTGATGAACGTGCTGAAATTGACGAGTCTCATTTTTGCTTTCGATGAATCAAACGCTCTCAGATGTATCAAACAAGCTTACTTTAACTCTCCACATGTTAGAGCGCCTGGATTGGTGTGCCTGGATGGTTGTTACATTGTTGAAGACATTGTTAACCTTTTCGACGGCACCCAGCCAACTTGTATCTCTGCGGGCTTGCTGTTTCTAAGGTATGTGCAGTATCGTAATGAACAACTAGTTATAGCACTGAACTGGTTTCAGGCACTCTCTCAAGTCTCCGCTATGCCTGGACATATCTGTTTTCTGCGATTGTTTGGAAGAGGTTGTCAGTAAAGCTTCCGTCTCTTGACAACTCTCCTTTTCTCCCCCACTTGATGGTCTCGTCCTTCCGTGGGGTTGGCTTTCTTCGAACAAGGATATATCCACTAAGAAGGAAATCAGGAATGCTCTGATCGTAGATGTACTGGATTGTGTGCAGGAGTTATTGGTCTTTCTACAGTCAGATGGTGCTAGCCGTAAGCATCCATTGCCTAACTTGAAGGAGAGAGCTAACTTCAAAATTCGAAGGCATATATTCGCTTTCACACACCAAACTAACCCCAATGCTTTGCCATATATTTACCTCCAGGATGTTAGTTTCGCCTTCGTCTTACTGTCTAGATAAACTAATGGAGACTTCGATAGTTGCAGGACTCTCTGTCTTCGTGCATTGCCTAATTCATGATATTTATGAATATGATATTGATGCGAACTCTAGTCACTTACAATGTATGAAATTGTGATGTCAGACTCAAAGTCAAGGATATCTTCGATAACCTACGGATAGCTGGATACATGCATAGGCTGTATCGCAAGTAAGTCACTTTGTTTGATCACCAACTTTTTTCTCGCCTCACACTGGGTTAAGATATTTGCAAGCCCACAAAAACGAGTACTTGGAGGCAATAGTAGAATATGACATTGACACCAAGGTGGTTATCGAGGACCTGGTGCAGCTACTCCACAGGCAAAGAGACCCACAGCAAGTGCCACCACTAAGATTGCCTCAAATCCAACATGTTCATTATGGGGATCCTGCGGAAGTTCTGTTGTTATTAGCCTCAAATCCGGTAGTGGCTTGCTCGGACCTTCGAGCTGATGCGCTAGCTTTCACTCTCCCAGCTGATCCTGTTTCTCAAGCTGAGAGGATCAGGGAGGAGAGGAAGATGCAGCTCGAGGAGCCTGATGTTGAGCCAGCAGAGGAGGCCCACAAGGAACTTCAAGAGCTCGCACCAGCATTGAGTGAATCTGTACTGAATCACGAGCATGAGCCCACCAGCGAAGAGATTTGGGCTGCGGAGAAGATCAAATCTACCTATCGTACGTACTGCAAGCACCGTGAAGTGCAGACACGTACCATTTGGAAAGGACTGAGGGCACAGAGGAACACGATCTTTATTACGTGCCTGAAAAACGTGTATGCTTCTGGCTGGGGGAGGACTCCATACTGGACCATATACCTTTGGGTGCTACCGTGTTTCATTGTCTGCCTCGAGAAAGCCATCTCCGTTGTGAATGAATTCAAAAAGAAGACAAGAGGTCTACTCTTGGAGGGGGATCATGAGTGTCTGGAAGAATATGGAAAGCAGATGGCTATGATAAGGTGGATCTGACCAGTGAGCAAGATTCTATTTCACCTGATGAACCACGACTTTATCGCAGTGTTCTACTCAAGGATGGACATGAGTTGCAAAAGAGGATCGAGCCGAATGCACCCATGCACCAAGCGAAAGACAAGGATGCGATGAAGCAGGCTGTTTTGGATGTCAAGGATTTCATTCATCGACTTCCGACCATGCTGGCTTTTGAAACACAGGAAGACCTCCATGTAGCATACGAACTCATCATGGTTAACGAGAAGTAGCCAGTTTCTAGGCCGGAGAGACCAGAGCTTAACATGGGAAACCTTTGAGAGAACATTTGTTGTGTTACAGTTAATTGTATCATACTAGTAGAATCAGATGAGTAGCCTACTAGCCTAGGATCTGTACGATAAGATTTTGCCTTTTGGAAAATCCAAGCGGTTTATGAAGAACCACTGGCATCTTTGACCCACTTTGACAAACTCCAGAATCTCATTCAATGGATGCGGTCGCCGGAAGTACTCTGTAAGCAAGACTCTGCCAGGAGGTCTCCATATTGACATGGCTTCTCTAGTGAAATGTCAGATCGAGGCATCTTGAGAGGACAAGCCTAACGTTTTCTGCTTGAAGGAAAGGCTTACATGCCATTATTTTTTGAAGAGGGTGAGATCGACAGTGACCAGCTTTTTTTGATTGCTGACCAAATTATGTCGTCACCATGCCCAACATGTATGCCTGCGGGATCTGTTTGGCACAATGGTCCTGGAGCTTGGTGGTACTTCGTCAAGAATGAGAGACATTGGTTATCTTGTGGTCTCGAATTCAAGATCAAGATAAAGCCCGCGTGCACATTCCCCTCCTGATTGAGCGCAGGGCTTCTTTTCTGGCACATACAACGCGATCGTAGGACGCATGCGTAAAGGTGGCTATGATGCTGGCGAAGTCTCTGGAAGATGGAACCACGTCATGGCCCAGGAGTGAGTCAAGGGTAATCCCGTTTGTACCACCTACCATTTACAATGATCTGCTACTGATGCCCCAAACCCCTGAACACAGAATGGCACTCAACGCGTCCTGGAGTCCAACACTGCCAAGGATGGGCAAGACATTACGCCTGAGTATGCCACACCTGAAGATGAACGGGAACCCTACGAATCTAGACAGTGTGTCATGTGCCACTTCCGAACGGAGTCCACCTCACATTCTACCCAGACTATGGCATAAAGTCACGCAGGCGAGTGAGGTCGACCGCTCACACACAAAGAGATCTCGGATGACTCTGTCTTTGTCGATGTGTGGAACTCTACCGAGGCCAAATACAAGGTTCATTTCTTGTGTCTGTCTGCCCACCCGCATTGTTTGTGCTGTTCGAAGGCCTATCATGACACACTAAAATCCTGGAAAACCGAGCCCACAAAAAAGTCCTTGCTGTGCATGTCCCTCCCTTCCTTTTCTTTTTGAAGTGATCAAGGACTGATTCTCTGACAGATGGTATAACAAACCCTATGTAGGGCCTGACAAACCTAGACCACGTCTGTCGCACAATCGAGACGGTGGACTTGAACCCGATACTACTCCGCTCAACTTTGACACGTTTGTCCCGACGCATGACCCCTCGCCCGGTGCATCTGCCGCCCTGGTCGCTCCAGCCACTCCCCTGTTCTTTGTTCCACTACCGTCAATGACGACCGTCGGTTGTGATCACGATGGACCGACAGAGCAGGACGAGAGTACCAACCCAACGATGAGACGCACTGCAATACCATCTTGAGGTAGTGCCCCACGCCGTCACTATGTGCATCAGGTACGTTGTTCATAAGCAATAAGTGGATACATGACATGGCTACCGATGATACGCCCATGTTCTTTACAATGCAATCTCGATGTCCAGCCTCTACCTCATGGTATTGTGCTTCACGTGACCTTTTCTGTCTTCCTTCTCTCTTGGCATCCTGGTAAGTGTGGAGGG
>JBBPTW010000594.1:0-11446 GCA_038094575.1 Phylloporus cf. nigrescens
CGAACAATACGTGCTGAGGTGATACCGCGTTCACCGTTTAGGTGCTTGTTTTCTTACTCACCAAGCATCATTCTGCCCAGTCTCTGCGCCTTCCCAGATATGATGCTGGATAAGGCAGTTGTTGTTGTTTCGTGCTCCGACGGGACTCGTTTGGATGATTAGGGTTAGGGTTGTAAATGCAGGTTTATTTGATCGCAGCATGCTCGAGGTGACAACGGATGGCCGTTGGAGCGGGTGCTCGAGCTCTCTCACATCCATCCTCCGTCAGTACTTAGCACTGGCGCCAACGAGCCGAGTTTCCCCTGAACTACAGTGTGTCATCCTTAGCCTTTGTTTGACATTTACAGCCCTCAAAATCCACGCATTAATAGGCGCACTTAAACACTGCCCGGGCGCACTCAACTGGCCTCCACAATGTCTGCTCCGTCACAATCACTGGGATCCTTCTCTCAAACAGAGAGCGGTCCTTCGCTTTCCCCTCCAACGGGTTCGCCAAATGGCGGTTCATCCGACGGAAATTCCTCGGCCAATGCTACCCTGTACCGTGAGCACTCTGGCCGCTAACTTCTCTTTCATTCAATCTTCACACTGACTGGATCGTGGTTCTCACATTTTTCCATCTTCACTTTCCGTCTCCTGGTTATCCTTTGGCGCAATGTGACGCATGTTACCATTCTTGCCACCCTCCGATCCCCCCGCGCATGATTTAATCACCTAAACCCTTACGGATCCATTGTCCCCACATGTCCGCGCCACGCACGACCACTTCAAACCACCAGTATACACTTTTCTTGGTTAGTGCCTGACTCCTCAATCTCTCACAGCTACTACTACTAGACACTGACTTTTTCTTTCTTTCGTTCCTCCACACTGCCATGTCTTCCTCCACTGATCCCATTACCGGCACCTCCCTCTCACCTATGACTGTATCATACACGGCCCTTATAGCCACTCTTGTCCTTCTTCTTGCTGTATCATCCGCCATCGTTATTCGGAGCTTGGTCCTCCGTCGACGCCATCAACGCTTAGTCGAGGAAGCCATTCGGACAGGAGCATGGTTACCCCACCACTTTAATTCAACAGCGAGGAGGAGACGAGACATTGGTCAGAAGCCGATACTCTGGGAAGCCTGGCTTGACCCTACCAGCGACGCTGAGAGTGAGGAAAACGAAAAGAGCCATTGGGGTGACATAATGGTAGGCCCGACTCCACGGTATGTGGAGTGTGTCGCTAACCGTCCGATCCTTAGCCCGTGTATGCCGCATATGTCAATCCGCCCGCGCCATTACCTCAAGGATCCACAGCAAGCTCCATAGAACCTTCTGCGGTCCTCCCATCGCGCCCTCCACGATTCGTACGATCATTTACGAAAAAACGATCACTGCCTTCGCAACAGGCAACTGCTGTGTTGCCGACGCCGAGTCAAACCCCATCTTTATCCTCTTCATCTCCGACAGTAGCGCCCACGCCCTCAATACGTGTTGCGGTGCTCGTCGCAATGCCTCACCCATCAGAGAAACACTACAACGATGAAAGTGGACCACCAGTGGTCGAGATCGGAGTCGTTGAAGTCGATATGAAAGATGACGAGATAGAACCACCAAGTTCTGATTCTTCATGATTGTGCTTGATATGCCGATATTGTTGGACTGATTGCACAGGTCTTTGTTATGACACTGCATACCACCGATTACAGCTTAGGATCACCTTATTACCACAGTTTATCCCCATGCTTTCGAAGAAGGTCCCCTGGGAAATCATCACGCAGCGCGCTTGTGCACCAGGTACAGATGGCCTCTTCCAGTAAAATTATAAATTCTTGGTTCCGCGATGGTTGGCAATGGGGAGCTACTGCCGCTTCTTTTCCTGTCTTGGTTGTCTAGTCGTTCATTAATAGAGGCACTACCGTTGTATCTCTACTGCGCACCACCCGCAGGTTGTCTTGTTCCATTCTTGTTGGCATCAAGATGGAAGCGGGAACAATCGGTGCTTCGTACACGAATGGAAGCACGTTCCCAGCCGCTCGTGGCAGTTCTGACGACCAACACTAATGTAGCGGTGCTGCGCCAAGTAGCACGATGCCGCCGCCGCATGAGAGCTTGCTTCCAAGTCCAGTCAAGGCCCAAGGCAGGTCGGTCCGGTCTCGAACGCACCGCCAAATAGAGTGCGTGAGGATGGCACGATGATGACACGCTCTGGTCGGGCGTGCAGTTCGGGCATCTTAATGAACGGCGCAGACGAATGCAGCAAGTCATTCATATTCGGGTCGACCGAGCGTTATGAAGTGCCAGGACGAGACGCGGCGTCTCGCCACCAAGCTTGCCGATCATTGCCTACGAAAGGTCTGGTCACCAGCCAATGTGCCGTCGGCTGTGCCCGATCATGTTGTTGAATAGCACATAGCTCGCCGTCCCTTGTCCCCATCCTCCTTGATGAAAATAGCTGGCACGAGGTCCTGGCAGAACGTTCCATTTCTGCTTTTAGCATGCCACAGCGTAATAGCGGTAATAGGTTTTGATCCGAGAAACGGAAAGAATTCGGCCCCTTGTCGCAGATGAATCGCTTTGGTCATTTCGTGAGTGTAATGACAACTTACCTGTGGGATGAAGCACTCGAACGAACGCGGTCACGCATGTAATAAACAAGAGTAAACAATGGCTGGGTAAATCGTGACGGCAGTACCGTTACTGTGTGACTAAACCGAGGGTCGACTCGCCCCTCCTATGTTTGCAGAGGCGAAAAATGGTTGATGTGAACCGGTTTCCAGGACAAGACCTGCTACAGGTAATCCGCACAGAGACTACAACCAGGATAATTTGGCCATCCACAAACAGCAGCAGAGGTGGCGTTCAAAGTGAGTTGAATCCGCTCCGGATACCTTCCTCTCTATGCATTCTCTCCTTGACGCTCCATATCTGCAGCATTCAACCGACGATAGAGACCAACCGGGAGCCACCTGCCTGGAAAGTAAGGTATGGAGGTGAAATCTCCGGTTTTGTGGTCTGTAGCCGTCCCACACGTTTACACCACAGCTCTCGCGCGCAGCACCCACATCATGTCCTGTATCGCAAATCAAACGACGTCACCAACTCAAGAATGGCGACCAACGAGCGACGTCATCCCTTGAAATTTGGAAGGAATCACAGCTCGCACAGACCAGCGAGGCCCAACCACTGCATGTGAGCAACAGCCGGAACTCGAGATAGGAAAAAGATCCAGCTGGGTCACGTTTATCGTCCGTTCCTGTTGACCAGGCCAATAACAGTAATTGGAGAACACTAGGCCAGAGAACCCCTTAACGCAGCGCCAATAAAGGTCAAATGTCCCCTGGGATCAACGACTTGACTCGTCTGACGAGCGAAGCAGATGCGTCAGCTTGTAACCATTGAAAAGAAAGAAAGAAAAACCAAAGACGGGCACTCACTTTTTCAGGGCTGAAACAAAACGCCCTGCTGTGCTGCGAGGCGTACCGCGTGCACAGTGTGCGTCAACAATAGATGCAAGGACAAGGAGAGCAAGAGTGAGAAGGGAAGGGGCGCGAATAAGTCTCCTTTTCTTCGAGTGAGAGTACATCGGCAAAGTGCAACGTTGCGCCCGCGGCGACTCAGAACGCATAAGCCAGTCTGTTCCCTTCGACCGTATCATGGCTGGAAATGGGGGGGTTATTAGAAGACGGAGGGTGAATGAAATGACGGACCTGTATTTCCTATCAATGTTGTACAGCATTGAGTAGTGCCGCGACGACCTGTATGATTTCGGTTTGCGTGTGAATGAACACCCAATTAATTTACTTGGCCTGCCCACTGAACGTTGAACATCTAACAAGGTTCAGTGGGGAGTTATCGCATTTGTGCATGTTGTCCGGCCATAAGGGTAGGAGAAGATTGAATAGACTCGGTGTACAGTATTGGGATATTACAGTGTTTACGTCCCTTGTCAGTAACACCGGTCATTGGCTGGAGCCTATCAGAAACATTCCAATCGAGGTGATCTGGGATCGGTCGTACCTGAAACAAATGTCGGCCTTTCGTGACGTAGATTGCTGCCAGCAACTTAGTCGAAACTGAGCTGTCTTGCAAGTATCAATACCAATTGTCAGGTATCAATATGACTACCTGGTCAGATATCTTGTATCGATTGTGGGTTCCAATGGATAACTGAGCGGTGGAATGTGACTCATCTACGTGAGTGAAACCATCATCTGGACTCTGTTTTCCCAGCTGTCACAGAAGAAAAGGCCACTTCTTGCATCAGGTTTGAGGCGTAGGGAGTTAGTCCGGCAAATCTCCGTCATCGTTGGCAGGTGGGACATTTTAATAATCATGGAAGGTGGCGCTAGAATGTCCATATGATCTAGCACCTTTCCCCGTGCTTTGCCAGGCTTGAAGACGTGACGTCGGCTGGGCACTGATTTGTCACCCGTCGTTTCTCCCGCCATTGGAAGTTAAAATCACGATCGAGTTATGCATTTGGCACGGGCAGTGCACAAAAGGAATACAAACGGCTGTGTGAAGGCATCGTACCATATGGAATGGTTGATGTCGGGAGGAGTACGACCTGCAGTAACTTTCTGACCAGAAAATGACCGGGATTTTTGACCGGGGGAGCCCAACTCCGGCATTATAGAACATCACCTTGCCCAGAAGACGCGTTGAGTGCATCTTCAGATGTTCGAGGGCAACCACGCATGGTTTTTTGTCCCGAGGCAGCCGATGGAAAGGGCGGAAGCTGTGACAGCTAACCTGGTACGATAATGCTACTCGTTATGACTCACATGGAACGATTTTCCCTCAATGATTTTGCATTTTGACGGCTGATATACCTGGACCTGCGTAGATGGGCGGAGAGATAGAAGCACAGCATGCTTGGAGGTTTGGTGAGCCGCGTCGTGCGCGTGACTTCAACTTGCTCCACCGACCTGTCAGGCTAATCTAAATGGTATCCCATCTATATCCAAAATGTGTTTATGTAAATCCAGAGGTTTAAGCCATGTCGACATCGCCCAAGGCGACCCAAGAAGACGGAGCACACTCAGGGATATCGACTGATTCGGAGGTGCTCCCGGTCTTTCCCCCAGAGCTTGAGAGAAATATATTCTTGTTGACAGTTCAGACTTACAGAGGAGCCTCCATCCGACTCATGCTCGTTGCATCGCGAGTGAAGTCCTGGTAAGTTCTTATGCACGGTCTCGCTCTATTTCACCGCTACATCATGCATTTCTACTGTATTCAGGATAGAGCCTTACGTGTACAAGACGGTCCTCCTGCATCGACCAAAATATGCTGTCCAGTTCCTTGACGCGCTCACAAACTATCGTACACCTGAGTTCACTTATTCGCACGTGAAGGCACTCTGCATTCGCCCGACTATCCCTCTTAGACTGACCATCCAACTTCTCACTACGTGTTCCGGGGTAGAGAGCCTCGCTCTTTGGATCTCTCCTCAGTCAGATACAGCTCAACTGATCAATCTACTCTCGTCCCTCCCGCTCACCTGCCTCTCTCTCAATCTCGCATCCATCCTGCCTCTAAGCTATCCAGAAGCCATCCTACACAACCATCCTGTCTTTATCAAGCTAACGCATCTCGATCTCGTAAATAATTGGGCAATTTGGACGTCCTCGCTCGGCATTGAGCGCTTGCCCCGTCTCACCCATGTGGCCTTTCGATTTTGGTCGCGTGGCAGCATCTACGGGGCATTGTCGAAGATTCTCCGAGAAAGTCCCAATCTTCAGGTGCTTGTCCTTCTCACAAACGCTGTGGTGCTACCTGGGGCAAGTGAATACCTAGAGAGACAGGGTATTCGAGACACTCGCATTGTAGTGCTACAACACGGTCGAGACGCCACAGAATGGGAGTCGATGGAGAAGGGTTTTATGGACATGTGGCAGCGTGCAGGTATCGTCGTGAGGTGGAGGAAGCGCAATCAAGGTCGGTGCAAGATCTTTGGGGTATATCGGAGCTGATCGAATGGTTGCAGCTGGGCCATTTGACTATCCTATTGGGTTCTCGTTTGGTTCTGCAGACTGTGATGCCTTCGGGTTTAGTTCATTGTGACATGTTGTGGCTTGCACCTGCATGATGCAACACAGTGCATTTCGTATATTTCTACTATGCAAGTCTCCACAGAGGAAGATGATTGTGACCAGCCTAGGCGGAGTTACGGTATTGTACCTGAATCCATCACAATCGTCTGGAATCGGATCGATCGATTAATCGACCGCCGGTGATACTCGGGGAATGGTTGGGAGTCGGTTTACCTGCATATCTCCACTGCCTTGCAGTGTGATGGAAGGTGATGGGGTCTTTTTCTGCGTAGAATCCCAGAATGGCGTTTGTGGCTTTGCGATACAGTTGTCCGCCTCGCCTCCGCCATCCACGAATTGCGCAACAGTGATATTGCGTGTATCATTAGCGTATACTCACAGCTGGCACTGCGACTTGCCCGGGACCGATAACGAATCACAAATTGCAGCCGATTCATTTCAAATCCTACGTTCGCTCTGACTCCCTCGGATAGTTCCATGGGTGGTTATAGCCCATCGGTAACCCAAAAGTTAAGCGAACCTTCGTATATGTCACAATGGGAAGGTCCTAGCGTCCGAGATCTTGGTATGTACTGGATTTTGCGCGTTCAATCATCATGACTCGATCAGAAGCGCAGCATAACTCGGCATAGTCAACACCTCAGTCACGACGGCGATTCCGCATTGAAACATATTCCTTCCGCGTGAGGATATAAACATGCCAAGAAGCTCCTAGCCCTCCACGACGAAACTTGTCTCGGTTCCCGTCATGAATAGCAAGCCATCTACTTCTCTTTCTGCTCCACATTCTACCATGCATACACCCCCCCAGAAAGACTACGCAGCCGCCTTTGGTGCATTGCAGTGCCAGTACGGCTTTGGAGGTTTTCCTACCCCACCACTCCCCCAGACCGACGCCAAGAAGCGAACCTGGTATAAATGGGGAGGGTCACGCTCGTCGTCCACTGCGTCCCTTATAAGACCCGTGGCACATGACAAGCAGACGACCCATCCTCCGTCTTCACGACATGCCCCTCTCATGAGGGATCCTCTGCCTGAGTCAGAATTACGGCTCGGCATGTTGATGGCAGAGTACGGGTATGGTGCCGTCCACGCCCATCGTACATGAGGTGACGATCTCCATACATAATGTGGGTGCGGCGGTCTCACTTGCTGCGTCGATGGCGATGATAACAATCATGATCCAGATGTTGACGACTCTGACTATAGTCGGTGTGTCTACTTTGGTGGCAATTCGAGGCAATGCGTGATAGGAGGGTGACCTGTACGCTATGGGACTGATACCATTTCTACTGGACGATTGTTTTCCTCTATATCTTCCTCTATATTTTTGGTCCGCGTAGAAGAAATAACATACTCAGATATCTAATATTGGTGTACCTACTGAGGTTACATACGTTCTACCGGATCGTAGTGTTATGTGTAGGGTTAGCTAAGCTCTGAAAATATTTCGGTGCATAAATAATCATCGTATTCTTTTCTTCTAATGCAGCCAGCACTCATCTTACGGTCAGGGAGGTCAGCTTGGAAAGGTCAGTCGTTGTTGTGCTCTAATGGCCGCCCCTAAAACTGGTTGTCAGGCCCATACTTTGTGGCCTTTTCAAACCTGAAGCAAGCATTGGAAGACAATGTCCCCATACGAACGAACGCGCGGGCGTGTACCATTCTACCAAACTTTGTCGGGTGAGTGGGCTACCAGATATTTTCTTGGGGTTCATCCATTGCATGTGGATAGTGTCCGGTTCTTGGTTCACAACGGCAAGGACTATGTCCCGGTGACTGTCACTCAAGACATGATTGGCCACAAGCTCGGTGAATTCGCCCATACGAAGAAACGATTCACTTACAAGCAAGTGCTTTCCTGGCGTTTGTTCGACTGGCGACTCACCATTGAAACTAATCACAGGGCGACAAAGAACCGATGATAGTGGCGTTGCTATGCGCTGTTTCAGTCTGAGCAGCCGACTGGCCCTCTCGAGGATATATGGCGAACCTCGGAACAGGCAGGTCGTGTTCTAAACGTAGATGCCCGGTCTCGAATGTTTTAGTATATCGTTCTTATTACCTTGCTCTGTTACCGTGGTGATATGTTGTTGGCGGGTACATCCGAGCTGAGCCGCGACCGAATCTTGCCGCTCGCCCTCCCCGTCTGTACGCTTGTCTCGCATCATCCTCAATCAGCTTCTTTCTGTCCATCCATCGCACGGAGTTGAGTCATTCCATAACAATCGTACGTCCAAACGGGTCGTCGTTGGCCGGAATCTTGTCTTCTGGTAGAATCACGCCGACAACCTCGTGCTTTCATTTCTGGATGGACGATGGCTTTCAACGTTACCGCAACCAACTTAACCCCTTCAAGACCTGCTCCACAAGCACCCCTCCGGAGGCCAACAGATTCCCCAGCGCCATCGCACTATAATAGCGCACTCCAAAATTCGGGTTACAACACATCTTTTTCATCCGGCTCATCATACGCCTCGGATTACACTGGCATAGGCGGATCCCCAATTCGTTGCTCAGACACGTCGATGAACTCTCAGGTGATCCGGAATGGCATGGTCAGCTTGAAGGAGGAGGGCTTCGCCAGTTTCATGTTCTTGAGGAAATATCTCATCTTAAAAGGAGAGACGCTCTCCATACATAAGACCGAGGTGCGCGCAATCATGTTCTGCCAGCGCCTTTTTTTCTTTTCGTGGACTGACGTTGTATTGCACAGTCCGCCCCGGCGCAAAGCGTGATCATGTTGCAGGATGTGACAAACGTTGAACGGGTAGATTTGAAGCCATATTGTCTGCTGCTGGAGACCAAGGACAAGCGATACCACCTTGCCCTCAAAAATGACGAGGAGCTATACGGTTGGCAGGACGACATTTACTCCCGAAGCCCGTTGATGGGGGTCAGCAACCCGACGAATTTCGTGCACAAGGTCCACGTCGGGTTCGATCCTATATCCGGGGCTTTCACTGTATGCATTCAATCATTGCTTCATTGAATATTGAACCCGACATTTGATAATCCAGGGCATGCCCGAACAATGGAGCAAGTTACTCACGAAGTCAGCCATCACCCGGGAGGACTATGCAAAAGATCCCCAGGCTGTACTCGATGTTCTTGAATTCTATACTGATCACCAGAAGCGTGAACTCGAAGAGATGGGCATGAACATGCCTCCCATCGCCCGATCCGTCTCAGGACCCTCGGCCTCTCTATTCTCTGTAGATGGTGCTCCTCCCCCACGTTTTAATGCAGGAACGGGTCTTGGCGGCGCAACTATCGGAAAAATACCCTCTCCCCTCGATGCTCGGCCTCCGGCTAAACGTCAGGAAAGCGCACCTTCCGAAGTCTCTTCGACTAGTCCTTCGCAGAACGGCCTTTCTTCTACTGCACTGGCTGCCGCACGTGCAGCAGAGCTAGTCAGCAGCTCACATACCCAACACGCACACACCATTTCCTCCGCAAGTCAAGGGACCGCAGGACGCGCACCGATTCCCGCCATGTTGCAAACCCCGTCGTCCCTTCAGCCAAGCCGACCCGCACCACCCCGTCCTTTATTGACGGCGACGCGTCCGGCGCCTCCTGCCCCCAAACCGCCGATGCCTGATCATATGCCATCATCCGCGGACCTTCGCGCAAGAGCGCAGGCACGCGGTGGCCCAGAGGGTATCCAGAAACCTTCTTTGGACAGACAACCTTCCCCAGATGCGCTCAGGGACAAGGAACGTGAACTTCGACGGAGAGAGGAACGCGAACGTGAGAGGGAGCGAGAACGGGAGAGACAGCAAGCCAGAGAAGAGGCCGAGCGTCCCGCCGTCGCCGCGCCTTCTAGATCGGCTCCGGTAACCACGCACCCTGCGACGCAGGCTGCTTCTAGTGCAGCTGGTGCAACTGTTGGACCTCCACCCGTGAAGCCGTTGCAACCGGCCAAGAAGAAGGATGCGGTACCTCCTGACGTGACTGTGACCGCTCCCGAGGGCGAAGATTCAGGTGTTGCCGAGGCGGCGAAGAAGCTTGAGAAGCCCAAGGAGAAGGAGAAGCGCATCAGCACCATGACAGAAGCCCAGATCATGGAGAAACTCCGCTCGGTCGTGTCGGAAGAGGACCCAAAGACTCTATACAGCAAAATCAGGAAGGTCGGTCAAGGGTGAGTCTCCAATCTTGTACCGTCGGTTGATGTTCAATCGCTCCCGCAGTGCCTCTGGGCACGTCTATGTCGCCAAGACTTTGGCCAGTGGCAAGAAAGTAGCTATCAAAGAAATGGATCTTTCCCACCAGCCAAGAAAAGAGCTCATCGTCAACGAGATTCTTGTCATGAAGGAATCTCAGCACCCCAACATCGTCAACTTCTTGGATTCGTATCTCGTTAAGAACACCGAACTTTGGGTGGTTATGGAGTACATGGAGGGAGGCGCACTCACTGACATCATAGAAAATAACACACTGGAGGAGGACCAAATCTCGAGTATATGCTACGAAGTGAGTATGCTGCATGACCCTTTGACCGCTCTGATCATTGTTGTTAGACGTGCAAAGGGTTGTGCCATTTGCATAGCCAATCCATTATCCACCGTGACATTAAATCAGACAATGTTCTCTTGGATGCTGATGGTTGCGTCAAGATCAGTACGTCTCATTCAAGTTTGCACCATCTCCAGGGTTGCTGATCGGTTTCCAGCTGACTTTGGTTTCTGTGCCAAACTTACTGATCAAAAGTCGAAACGAGCGACCATGGTAGGTACACCCTATTGGATGGCACCGGAGGTTGTCAAGCAGAAGGAATACGGTGCCAAAGTTGACATTTGGTCGCTTGGGATCATGGCAATCGAGATGATTGAAAATGAGCCCCCGTATTTGGATGAAGAGCCACTCAAAGCGCTTTACCTGATCGCGACCAACGGCACGCCAACGCTGAAGAAACCAGAGTCACTGAGCAAGGAGCTCAAGAGCTTCTTGAGTGTATGCCTCTGCGTAGATGTCCGCAGTCGAGCCAACTCGAGCGAGTTATTATTAGTAAGTCTCACTTTTCCCGTCTGCTCTGCAAGACCACTGACCGGTGCACGCATGTTCTACACAGCACGATTTCATGAAGAAAGCTTGTGCGGCGACCGGGTTGGCACCACTGCTGCGGTTCAGGAAGAAGCAACAGGCTCCATCATCATGAGTCATGAACACTCTTACCCGTCTTGGTCGATGACAATGTTTGAAATCTCACTTTCTGCCATTCTCCTACACCATTTCTCTTCTTGCATATATACTTGACTCTTTTCTGTTCTTCGCCCATGCTGGGCAGCTCGGACAATTAGCGAGCGGTCGGCCGAAGATTGGATTCCCACGTTCCATCCGCTTGCTACTCTACCGACCGACCACGTTCTGAGTTCATACCTTGCCTCAAGTACTTGTGTA
>JBBPTW010000595.1:0-11446 GCA_038094575.1 Phylloporus cf. nigrescens
ATTGGTAGATTCACTACTAAAACTCAACCCTGTCTAGATTCAAGGCCATACTCACTCTAACTCTAGCAATAAGGTATGACTTATCTCTTCTGCTCCAACTTGGGCTTTCCATGTTTCATCTCAGGCTCAGGTTTCAAGTGCTTCTGCCCAAGTCCTGCCTTCCCAGTCCCTAATCCTGCACACTCCATCCCCAGCCTTATTCATAGTGCTGCAAGTTCCATCTCTGGATATATCTTCCAGCCCACTTGAAGGGCCTGCAATAAAGCTGTGTTCTTATCCAGTAATCTTTTATCCCATGATTTAACATGCAAAACTTATTGTGCAGTGTGATACTACTTCAGTTAATCCATTTATGCAATGTTCATAGTTCTTTAATGAAGTACTGGCAGAAACTTCAAATGTGCCACAAGGTAAGTAAGGTAAGATCTTTGTAATGCTAGTCTCAGCTCACTCATATCCATAGGGTACTGGCCATACTACTGGAAAGAATTATCTACACTGGTAGATAAGTTGGTAATAAAATGAATATCCTTTGACAGTAATAGCTATGAGAGGCCATGATGACATAGTACTTAACACTGAAGTCCAAAGCATAAGAACTTGTGCTATATTTTTATCCACTTGGTGAAGGGTTCCCACCTGCAGAGAATAAAGCCCAGGCCCAAGTATTGATATGAGATTCAACTTTCACCTTCAATGACATTAATAAAAAGGTTAGCTTCATATATTAAAGTGACTACTAACATTGTTCACTTACAGGGATCCACAAACAACATGGCTGCCCCCACTCTTAGTGCACTTATTATGTCCTTTTTTTATAATGGGCCTTCCTTGTTAGCTATTACTTTTCCTAATGTCTTCACTGCAGAAGTCCCTCAAACAACAGTCTGTTTAGCAGCAACAGCAGTATTTGTTTGATGTATATTTATGCTACATCTACTGATGTATCTGTTGATGGCTATGGGCTGCTATTGATGAACACACAGCAACTGGCATCCACAAAGATCACAAGTTCAAGTGTCAGAGTTATTTGAAAATTTATATTCAATTCCATGCCATGTAAATCTTCATTAATGGCAGTCTGAAGCATGCTGCAAAAATAAAGGAACTGAGGATCATATACACTGAGCAACAAAACTGATGCAATGTTTGCATCACTTTGATTGATAAGTAAATATCTAGTGAACTATTGAAGCTATGCCCATGAATCCAGATATCATTAGAAAGCTATTATCAAGAGGATTCCAAATATATATACATTAATTAGATAATTCTTACTGTATCAGGAAATATTCCGGAATTAAACTGGGGTACTCATTGTATCAGTTTTATTGCTGATATTTTGAAATATCAAAACTATATATTGTGCCAAGAGATTATATAAGCAATAATCACATGATCAATTGTTGGTTCAACATGATGTAAATATATACACACACCATCACATTTTCTACTTCCACCACCATAAAATCCCTTTTCAATAAGTAAACTACTCATATTATTTCTCTTTTGCAATTGGATCATTCAACCCATCAAATTGCTCAGTCTACTGGTTTCAACCAATCCACTATCAGCAGACTATGCTCCAAGCATTGTCTTGACCTACCCAAGTCCTCTGGTGATTACCCATCTATCATTACTCTTATTGATATGTGATATGCTATTTGGCTTATTGGAACTGAAAAGGCTGAGAATGCTGTTCAGGTTGCCAAAACACTCCAGGATGTCAATAACTACTCCATCTCTTCCCAGACTATGAGAAGACATCTCAAGAAAGCTGGAATGAAGGCTGTGGTGAAGAAAAAATGTTCACTTCTTTCCCAACATTATAGGAGAAAGCATTTGAACTTTGCTTTGAGTCACCAGCACTGGACTGTGGATGACTGAAAGCATGTCATATGGTCAGATGAGACCAAAATTAATCACATTGAGTCAGATGGCAAGAAATGGGCATGGAAAAGGACAGAAGAGGGCCTTAATAATAGATTAGTGTAGGGGGAACTGTAAAGTTTGGAGAAGGATTGGTAATGATATGGGGTTGTATGACTTGGGAAGGAGTTGGAATGGCTTGCAAGATTGATGGTAAGATGGATGCTAACCTCTATGTGCAGATTATGGAGGATGAGCCCCAGCAAACTCTGGTGAATTTTGGAAAATCTCCAAAGGACATTATTTTTCAATAAGATAATAACCCCAAGCATACCAGTAGAAGGGCCAGGGAATGGTTTGAAGAGCATGGATTTGAGGTCATGATATGGCCTGCTCAGTCTTCAGACCTTAATCCCATAGAATATCTATGGTTTCTTCTAAAAAGAAGGCTTACAGAGTATTCTGAGCCACCCAAGGGAGTAATAGAGCTTTGAGAGAGGATTAAGGATAAGTTGTATAAGATTGAGGTGGCCCAGTGTCAGGCATTAATTGAGAGTATGCCTAGAAGGGTTCAAGAGGTGATCAAGGCCAAAGGAGAATATACTTCATACTAGTTTACAATACCCTTGGTATCAGCAACAAAACTAATGCAATAAGTACCCCAGTTTAATTCCAGAATATTTCCTGATATAGTAAGAATTACTTAATCAATGTATATATATTTGTAATTCTCTTGATAATAGCTTTTTAATAATACCTGGGTTCATGGGCATAGCTTCAATAGTTCACTAGATATTCACTCATCAATTAAAGTGATGCAAACATTGCATCAGTTTTGTTGCTCAGTATAAGTGCAGTCCACAGAGTATGTATGTCTTGTTCATTATGATAAAGATTATCTAAACATTTTTAGTATACCCACTAACAAGCCCAGTAATATCATCACTTTCAATGATAATTTTGTGCCAGTTCTAGATTAATTTGGCATTTGTTTTTAGACATGTGACTATTATAGTTTGTTTCTAATTTACTCTTATTTTATAGTTTCCTGTTTTGTCTCACTGGTAACAAACCTGGTACTACTAATATAGTAGTATCATGATATGATCATCTTTTGGTTTATTCTCTTGGAGATATGGACAAGTCTGTCAAGACACATAACCAATGGATAATTGCATATTCAACTCATTGTCCACAAAGCTTAGATAGCTATTGGAAAATCTATATTGGTAGGTACCTTTCTTGAAAGTCTGTGACACTATGTATATCTTTATAGTTCTACACAGGGTACTACCGGTTTGCTGATGTAGGTCTACTAGTTGTTCTTATTGGGTCCTCTTTATTGAAGTGTCTCAATCAGGATAAGTGTAAAGGTGAGAATATGAAGCTTAATAAGGCAGATGAAGGGGAAGATGTTGTTATTTTGCTACTTGATTGATAGAGTTTATATCATGATGTCATAGTCTGAGTCTATCAAATGGTTTGTCCAAGTTGAGCCAGAGCTTGAGCCAGGCCAAGCCCTAGGCCTATATAAGCCAGATTTCAGGGCTTAGACTTCAGATTGTCTAAGCCTGGGCTCTCATGAGCCAGGCCAAAGCCAGGGCTTTTAAGCCAAGCCAGGCCCTGAATACTACTACTTCTAATCACACTCATATACCTATCTTCTTGTTTGATTTACAATGAATACTCACTGTCTAATCCACCTGATTTCCACCAAAAATAGTTCCTCCACCAGAATGGTTCTTGAATGGTCTTTCATCTGTTTATTGTTGTGGTTGTTCCTGGCACAGCCACTAGCATAGCTAAGGCACTACAACAGCCCCACCAAACTTTTCAACCTCAGTGAAAATTCCCCATCTGGGGTCATATGACTCAGGGGGTGAGGCAGTAATATCAATTGGTTATATTAGTCCAGGATCAATCATGGACCAAATCATGGAAATCCTGAGTATGACAAATCTCCCACACATTTGATGAAAATGGTCAGTCAGCTGACTAGCTGACATCAGCCAGACATATTATCTTTGACTGGTGTTGCAAAACAACAGGAAGTTGCAACATCATGTCTAGCTCACACAACACAAAACTTCTAACCTTGAGCTAGTGTATCTGGGATGGGATAGGATATATGCTGCCCCCTGTATTTTTTTTAGTAGTGATACTGTGTTCAGTCATTGTGTGGCAACCTGTTACCACTAGGAAGTCAAGTATTTTGAAAACAATTGTCAGGGTAGCATGAAGATTGTTCACAAAAAATCAGAAAAAAAATACTTGACAATCTTTAGAGTGTCCCTTATCAGTGTATTACATTTTGAATAGGATATCATCATTGCAATCAACTACACAGAAGCCACAAGTTTACCAACATCAAATGTGATATTGCTCTATGAATTCAAGCAAAGCAAGTTTATGAACTGACAGCACTTTGACAGAGTGCAGCAGACTCACAAAAAATGAAATCTAAGTCTGAATACACTGTGTGCTTCCACTCACATGCTGGCATGTCATGCTCAAATTAAAACATCAATTGCACTCCTCAAGTTAGCTCATCCAAGAGCCCCATTGGGACATATATATATATTACTTGCCTTCTCAATTCTTCAACACTAATCCCAGTCTGTCATGTTCATTTCCAACTCCTATGCCTTCATCTCTGATACTGCCCTGACCAACTCTGGTATTGTACTTCATTACTCTCTTATTTCATGCTGGAGTTACTTCAGGCCTTTGTCTCTTTATTCAGACCTAACTCCTTTCATATCAGATAGCATTCTCTATTTCTTATTGCTGCCATTCTAATTACATATGTCCTATTTAGTATTAGCTCTGGTCAACGTATGTCCCTGACTCTGTCACATCACTTCATGTGTCTTCTCCATTATGATTCTATGTTCTTTTGTTCTCCTTATGTTTCTCTTTATTTCTTATTCTGACCTTCAACCCAATCCCCTAGTATATAAGTTAATACTTTCCTTCTATAACTCCTCAGTACAAATATCAACTTAGTTACCTCCTCACTTGTCTTATTTCTAAGTCTTGACCTCACTCAATCTTTGACCTCCATTTCCTCCTACTACTCCTATGAAGGACCAGACTTGAGCAAGGGCATGACATAAAAGTCCTATGCCAAGTCCTACATCTCACATTATCTCTGTCAAACTCTCTTCACCTCTGTTCTTATCTCTTCCAATCCGTTCAGATTCCTATTGGACTAGTGTTCAGAGGATTCAGACTTGATAGTATATTCATACTGAAACTTGCTCATTGTCCACACAAATCATGTTGCATTATAGAACATCAAGGGCCTCATGTTCCAATACCTTGCAGACAACTTTTGGAAATAACCAGAATATTTCAGGGAAATTCATTAGTCTCACTGCTCATGCTACTGTACCATTAATCTCTGAAATCTTTGGTCAGCGCTCCCCATTAACCACACTCCTGCCAGAAATTGCCTCTTCTCTGACATCTTATATCCAGGAACTGGCAGAAGATGAAAACTTCTCCACTCTGAAGCATGACTGGAAAAGCTCTACCCCAAGGGCAAGTAACCCCAGAGATAATAATAACAATGGAGATAACTCTGATGATAACTCCTTCACATTTTCTAACCTTGATGAGGTCAAGGGATACCTCCACCATGACAATGAAGAAAATTCCATTCCACTGGCATACAAACCTTTCACTCAGCTTGCTGATGCTAACCAGGTCAGTGATCCATTACAAGAACAACTCCAACTCGGTGAAAACTAAAGTCCAAGAACCTGATGCATACGACAGCATGGACCCAAAGAAACTTTGTCCATTCATTGTTCAGTGTAAAATCAACTTCCAAGCCAACCCAAAGGCCTTCAAGAAGGATTGGACTAAAGTCACCTTTGCCCAATCCTATCTGAAAGGTGTTGTCTTAAAGTACTTTGAGCCAGACCTGCTTGGAACAGAACCCCAACATCTCCAACCTCAATGGATGAAAAATTGGCAGGCATTTTTATATAAACTACAGGCCAACTTTGAACCTCATGATCCTATCACTGATGCAGAAGCTCAACTTGAGTGACTACAAATGAAAGACTTCCACCACATCACTTGATACATCATCAAATGGAATCATCTGGCAAGCCAAGTCCATGAATGGGGCAACAGCACACTCTGCCGAAGCTTCTATAATGGACTTTCAGATCAGATCAAGAACGAGATCTCTCATCAAGGCAAACTGGACGACCTCTATAACCTCCACACTAGGGTACAACAAATTGACCATAGATATTGGGAGTATAAGGAGAAACAATATAGATCTACCAAACCTCCCACTTCCAACACTTTTGCATTAAAGAAAACATCCCCATTCTCTACTGCTCCCGCCACCAACTCTGGTTCAACTAAGGATGACAAATCACAGAGTTCAAATGCCTCCTTCAGTACCTCTGGAGGTGGTAAGAATTCAAACAAAACATCTGTCAGAATCCCTGATTCCATCTCCTTCAAGCTCAGGAAAGACAGCAAGCTTTTTCCTGAAAAATGCTAATGCTGCCTCCAACTTAACCTTTGCCTATTTTGCAGGCAAGCCAGGCATTCTGCAAAGGAATATCCCAAATCATTCTCCAGAGCCTTGAAGGCTTGAGCTGCCATAGCAACTCCAGCAGCTACCTCTACCCCTCTGACTCCTCTGGAGGCAAAAAAATAGAGAGTGACTTCTATGGAACCACACAGAACAGGAGTCACATTGTCCTTTGTTTAGGGAATACCCAGTGAACTACTAGGCTTCTCTATAGGTATATCCTTCAGGGCCAATATGACTATAAGCTAGGGATAGGACAACTCTATCTCCTAGATCAAGCAGAAGGGTGTTCAAGAGACTATCTCCTCCTGAGTGAGTGGGAAACTTAGTCAATTGGATGTCCTCATCACAAAGCATTTCTTCCTTTATAATAAGTCATCTCTTAAGGTTTGGTCTTCCCCTCCTAAACAAGTGCTTGAGGATCTGTAAAGCTTCCATTAATATAGGGCTGAGCTGGTTTCTTTGCTACATATCTGTCAATACACTTGCTAAAAAGTGTTATGCTTTCAATTGGGAAGATTTAAGCATGGACTTGGACTAAGAGCTTTGGTTCAAAACAGGAGAGATTCTTTATAATGCTCTGCCGAAGAGTGAGTCAAGTGAAGCTAGGAGTTTGAGTTCAGAGACATCTATTCCAAGTAGACTAAGCTTGGAGTTTACAGGGGAGCGTGGCATAGTTTATATACTTCAAGGCAAGAAAGAAACCATAATGATATACCAGTGTAAAACAGGATCAGAAGAAAACAGGGATCTGAGTGACAATCACCGAAACAAAGGAAATGAAGTTAGAAGCACAGAAAGAGATGGTAGTAAGGGGAAACATCTTGATGACAAAAAGTAGTGAGTGCCATCAATGTGAAGATAGTGTCCAGGAGACAAAAGGCTGTTATCAAAAGGTGGAAAAATGGGGATGGCCATGGACTGAGGGGAAAGAACGTAGGGTTCAGTAAAGAGAAAGAACAAGAATAGGGAGAATAATGAAGAGAAATCGTAACATTACCCTCTTTGTATGTTAAAAGACACCTGATCTTCCATTCAAGACACAAAGTCATTCAAGAATGGAGGAGCCAGTGGAGTTGGCATGGCCAGCATCATCCACCAACTCTTCATCAGCAGGGTCCACAGGAGTTGGGAAGGGGCAGGGGCGAATGGGGTTTCCCAGCCAATTGAGGCAAAGAGATGAGCTAGAGCAAGAGAATACGACAGGGAAGGAAGCTGGGTGGCAAGTGGAACCTGTTCCAAAGACCTTATTGCACTTGGGACAGTAGGCGAAGGGGCATCTAGTATGAAAGGGATGGCCAGTATGGTGGCAAACATAGCACACCTTAGAAAAGTCATGGTGGGTAATGGGGTAGGGACTGACTGGACAACTATTATGGTGGGCTTCTTGGAAGTGAGCAGGTTCAGGTTTGGAGAGGGATTTAGCAAGGTCAGTGGCATGGTATAGTTAGCAGCAATGATGAGATCTCCTAGGCCTAGTTGATAGAGAGCATGGAGAAGGACTTTGCACTATTCTTGGTGGATGGAGATAAGGGTGTTTGAGATGAACAGAGTGGCTAGGTTCACTCTCTCCTCTTGCTGTCACACCAGGGGAAGGAAAAGGCTCATGTGAGCAGTAGTTTGGTAGGTAAGGAGGAGGTAATGGATGGGAGAGCCCGGCTTGATCAAACCATCCAGGTGATACATCAGATGAGGGTTCTCCAAGAAGGTGACGTACAGAGGGATATCCCTCTCATCCATAGGCTCTTTGGATTTCAGGGCAGCCTTAGGAAGGAGTGGGGCAGGAGGAGAGGAGGAGGGAGGGGGTGCCATGACCTGGGGTGACCGAGGAGATGGGGGAGATGATGGCCAGTCGCGTGGAAAGAGATAAGGAGAGGTGGCCAGAGGGGGGATGGGAATAGGCTGCATGCTGAAGCAGTTTGGAGAAGTACCTGAAGAAGGGATTGGGATAGATAGCGTGTTTTCCAAGGGGTTGGTCATGATATAGAGCTAGAGCAGCACGAAGGAATTTCTGAGAGAAGGATGAAGATGGAGGAAAGGTCTTGGAGTGGGCCTTTTTGTAATCTTCTAGAATATCTTTAGCATTTCTCAGGTTCCATTCTGGTTCCCAGAAGTTGTCAGAGAACAGGTAACCTTCCCACTTGATCAAGAATTTCCTTCTGGCAGGAAATCTCTGGTGACATAAGATCGCTTCTATCTCGAAATGTTCCTCTCCCACCATCAGATCTGGAGGGGGAAGAGGGAAGTTCTTGCCATGTATATCGTTTTCCTTGTAAGAGGTGAGAAGAGAGGTGTGAAACGTGTTGTGGATTTTCCAGGAACGAGGAAGGTGGAGTTTGTAGGTGATTGGGGATAGGGCCTCAGAGATAGTGAAGAGGCCTTCTCATTTAGGGGTGAACTTGGGGTTTGGAACAGCTCTTCAGAGGTTTTGAGCTTTCAGCCAGACTTTGTCTCCTTTCTTCAGCATAGGAAAAGGGTGTTGGAAGCGAGCTTTCATGATTTGGAGGACCAGAGTGTGGGCGGCTAGGGCTTTATTTCTTGCTGTGGAGATAAGTTTGAGGTGGTCCTCCACAGCCAGGATGTTGGTATCAGCAATGATGATTGGTAAGGGATGGAGTTCATAGCCCATCATGAGAAGGAAAGGGAACTGGTTGGTAACTGAGTGAGGGTGGTAATTGTGGGTGAATTCTGCCATGGAAATATGATCAGCCCAGGTCTCAGGGCAGTTTCCACAGAAGATTCAGAAATAGGTTTCAATTTCTTGGTTTATCCACTCAGTTTCACCATCTGTCTGAGGGTAATAGGCAGTGAACAGGGAGAGATTGTATTTGAGGAGATGATCTAGTTCTTTGGCAAAGGCAGAGGCAAATTGAGAACCTCTATCTGAAATAATTTTGTTGTAGAGCCCAAATTGTTTAAAGACTTTGTTGAAAAAGAGTAGAGCGATGTCTTCCACAGAGATGTTTTTCTTGGTAGGGCAGAGGATTACCCCCTTAGTAAGGCCATGGTCGACCATGACCAGAAGAGTATCAAAACCTTGGTAGAGTGGGAGATCAGTGATAAGATCACAGAAGATCGATTGAAATGGTCATTGTACAAAAGATGGAATGGGGAACAGTGATGTATGGGTGGGATAGGTGTTGATTTTATTTTGTTGGCAGGTGGTGCACCCCTTCACATATTTTCATACAAAGGTAGCTAGCCCTGGCCACCAAAATTCTGAGGAGACAAGCTGTCAAGTTTTCAGAAACCCTAGGTGTTCTGCAGAGGGGTAATTATGATTTCTGACAACAACCATTCTCTGAAGGTCACCATCAGAGGGAACATAAACCCATCCTTGGTACGTCAGTACTCCATCCACAAATTTCCAATTGGAAAGATGGGTCCGAAACTTAGAGGGTAATCCCTCCATTGCTTGCAGTGCGTCTTGCACCAAGGGGTTCTTTTGGAAAGAGAGGGATAGTTTTTGATGTAGACTCAAATCAATGAGGTGGGTGAACAGGGTAGATGGCAAGAGAGTAATGCCTTCATTGTCAGAATCTTCTGCAGGGGCAAGATCAGGTCGTCTGAAAAGAGCATCCAGTCCTGCAATAGTTTTTCTGGGAACATGGTCAATTTGAAGGTCAAAATCTACCAGGTCCAACAGCCAGTGAGCTTGTTGTCAGTTTAATTTCTGAGGTTGTCGGAAGTAAGTTAGGTTTTTGTGGTTGGTCCAAACCTGAATAGGAAAGGGGGAACCATGAAGGTAATGTCACCATGCCTTCAGAGCATGAATTACTGCCAATAGCTCTCTGTCATGGATATCATAGTTCCATTCTGCAGGGAGAAAGGTTTGTGATAAGTAGCCACAGGGGTGCCAATCTCCATTGACATCTTGTTGGGAGAGAATTGCCCCTGAGGCATACTTCAAAGCATCCATGGTTACTGCAAAGAGTTTGGATACATCAGGAAAGGAGAGTACTGGTGATGTCAGGAACAGTCATTTAAGAGTGTCAAAGGCTAGTTGACAGTCTAAGGTCCATTTCCAGAGTATGTCCTTTTTGATTAGATCAAGTAAGGGACGAACATCCCAAACCTTTTGTGGAGCGGGCCAGTCTGCGATTCCCTTGAGTTTAGTAGAGTCCATGGCTATCCATCCTGATCAAATGACCATTCCTAGATAATTCACTTCTGACACCCCAAACTTGCATTTCTCCAATCAGAGATAAAGGTCCAGTTCTTTCATTCTTTGAAGAATGTGTTTGGTCCATTTGTCATAAATGGTCTTATCAGGGGAGAAGATTAGAAGGTCATCCATGTAGATGACCAGCCACCCTTCCACGATTATATCTCGAAAGGAGTCGTTTATAAAGCGTTGAAAGGTAGGAAGGGAGTTTGTTAGCCCAAAGAACATAACAGTTGGTTCAAAGAGTCCTTTGTGGGTAATAAAGGCAGCCTTCCATTGGTCTCCATCTCAGATACAAACATTGTTGTACCCCCATCATATGTCAAACTTGGTGAAGACTCTGGTGTCCTTTAGTTTATCTATCAGATCTGAGATGATTGGCAGGGGGTAACCATCTCATATGGTGTGTTTGTTTAGATAGGGACTTCCAGGATAAGTGCGGTTCTGGAATAACAAGTGTAAACAAATGAGCCACAGTGAATGTGAATGTAATAAGGGTTGCTTCTGTATGGGTAGAGCGACCATATTAAGGTGAATCAACTAGAAAAAGTGGTGAGTATCTAAAGTGACCATAGAGAATTCAATGGGAGCAGTTAGAACATCAACACAGCATTCAAACAGTGCCAAATCACATATCTTAACACTCCCCCCTGATTGCACTCATCTCCAGTTATTTACTCCCCCCTAATCCTCCAACTCCGAGCATTCCACAGAACACTTCCACTTTCACTCAAGGCAATGCCTTGGTCAACAGATCAGCAGGCATTTGATCCGTAGGAAGGAATGTAGGAGATATGATACCCTTCTCAACCATATCTCAAAGCCAGAACCACTGGAAATCCAGTTGCTTCATG
>JBBPTW010000596.1:0-11427 GCA_038094575.1 Phylloporus cf. nigrescens
TCTAAATGGTCTTTTAAAAGTTGCAACTGGTTGCAACTGGTCTTTTGGAAAGACCAACAGATTACTATATGTAGACGTGGGAATTACACTTTGTACCCCGCACTAGGATTGTAGTACGCACTCTTGGCTTTCCATAACATGTTTGGTCTTGTTATTCTGTTCACATAGTCAAATGGTATGTCCATTCTCACATTGCATGTTATTTTGGAAATCTATACATAGAGTATATTACTGAATTACTATATTAGAACGTGGGAATGGCGCTTAGTACTGTATGGTCGTATCGTAGCACCTACCCTTTGGAGTCTATAACATGTTTGGTCTTGTTTATCGACTCAATAGAACCAAAGATACAGCCATTCTCGGGTGGCATGTTGTATCTTAGGGGTATAAAGCTGAGATTAGTGATAGAAAATGTAATCAAATAGATAAAAATATGAAAATATTATGGGAAGTACCCCTCAATGATGGCTAATAGGGGGTATAGTCGTTTGCCCAAAAAGACCGGTTGCAACCGGTCTTGGACAGTCTTTTTGATTTCAAGATCTAGAAAGACCAAGACTGAACTTTCTAAAGATCTACAAGGACTGTCCTAGTCAGTCTAGTTTGGTTCAGTTAATGGTCTTTGATGGTCTTAGGACTGGACTTTCACACACTAGCCCTGTATCAAACAACTGAACTCCCTGAGGAATCAGCTGCTTGTGTGTGACAAAATGCAGCACTCAATACAAGGGGTCCCTGGCTAACTAAGAATACTAACTCTACTCCAAAGGTCAAGAAACTCAATCTGTTGACTTACAAGTATCATGCTATAAGAAAGATAAAAAGTTGAGTAATGTTAAAAGGGGTGGGTACAAGTTAGACTCATCCCAGGGGTTCCTTGATAAGATTATATAAAGAGAAGGGGTAGCTGCGATGATACCTGAGCACATATAAACAAGTCCAGTGAAATCTGGACTTGGATGTATAACTGGATAGACAATTCCAGAACTAGACAATAAGGTGGATAGTACAAAGTAAGACAGATACAAGTGAGAATGGTGAGTTGAATGTCACAAAAGCTCATGATAGATCTGACAACGGATGGGAATGGAAATCAGATAGATGTCATTAACATCTATTACAAGTGTTTTATAGTCTGGGCATTCCCCAGGACTCTAAGGTATGAAAATAAGATCAGATGGCAATAGTATCAAGAAAACAAAATGAAACAAGTTAAAACCAATCAGAAATAACAGTGCAAGTTAAGCACTGACAGCATTAAGTGAATGAGGACAACTGAGATGTATCCAGGACTGAGCTTAGGAGGGAGTGATCAGAATGCATGAACAATGTCTCAGACCATGTAGTGAAAGAGGTAAGTAGTAAAAATGGATAACAAATAGTGAGTTGAAACAAGAGGAGAAGGAAAATCAATAAGAGAAATAGAAAATGATAAAAGATATCACTGGATAGTATCACTGGATATAGTACTGGACATTAGTCCAGTAGATTAGTCTGGTAGTGGATAGAACCAGATATATACTAGAATTAAAGGATTGTGGGTGGATAAATGTGGGACACCAGAGGACATTTTGAAGAACACTCTTGAATGCTATAGGAACCTAGAAAGATAAAGAACAAGCCCCTACAAATGTAAGGAGCACTAAGCTTCTACAACACACTGGGGGATTACCCAGATATAATTTATTGGTATGGAACAATGGATAGCTATTCAACACAAGTAGTAAGCCATTTCATCAGTTCAAAGAATGGAAATTAAATCAATGAAATAGGGTGAGCTTGAACACCAGTGTTCAAAGCAGTGTTTTGCTTGATCAGGAAGAAAGAAAGATACTAGGACAGGTAGCATTGCCAATCAGGAGGCAGTTGAACACATGATCAGCAAGGTAAATGGGGTCTGGATTGATATATGGATGAGCAAGAGATCCACAAACAAAACATCTATATGTGCTCGGTTGTCACCTGAGAACCATTACTACATTGCAGCATCAACATGAAAGGGCCATGACCTTACCATCTGGCTGGGAGATAAGGAGAATGACCCTGCAGTATAGGTCTGTCTGAGTCTATTTTATGCCAAGTTACTACTTGATTTTTTCTGCCAGCTCAACAGAATTTCATTCCCCATCTCAAAGACCACCTCCTTGCTTGAAGGTGTGGTCTTGCTTAGAATGGAGACAAGTACAACTTCTCAGATAAAGACTGGAGTTATCTTCTCATCTGGAACAACCAGCTGTTTGAACACACTTATCTCTAAGTTAATTATACCACTTATGACCTTTATTACAAGCAGGATTCCATCAATCCCTGCACACACCCAGATATCATGCTTTTCTCATAAGAGAATAAACATTCACATCCATATTGGTATGCCAGGGTATGCTTCATACTCCACCTAATGGTGAAGCACCATGTGGACATTGCATCTCCATTCTCAAAGCCAGAGTGGATGGATGTCCTCTTCATCTGTTGGTTTCATTGGGACACTAACTTTAACTCAGGATGGAATGTGAAACACCTTCCTTGTGTTCAATTCTTTAACAAGAAGCATTACCTTTCAGAGGCTTTTGGCTTTGTCAATTCAGATTCTGTGATTCATGGTGTCCATTTGATTCCCACATTTACAGTTGGTCCCACAAATGAACTTCTTTTCAATAACTCTTTCATACAACAGAAGGTACTGGCAGAGGGATGGGAAGCCCAACTAGATTGGTCATTTTTCTACATCAATATGTGAGTTCCTACAATCTATACATATACAGTCTAATCATATTTTGCTTAGTTTCATAGACAGGGTCATGTTTATGTGTTTTCATGGTGGTGGGGTCAGTCACAAGGTGACTCATGACTAGGATGACATGTTACAGCAGGAGGGACAAAATGATCCTCTGAAGGATTCATCTGACAAAGAGCATGAATCTGATCAGGGGTTAGAAGACAGTGCGGGAGGAGGTATCAAGACCAATAACAAGGAAGAACCTGAGGACTTGGAAATTCTTAGGCTAGTTAGAGAGAAGCATGATGATGCAGAGGATGATCCTGAGGAACATGTCCAGGACAGTGTCCACAGAATCAATGACAGTGTGGATGATGTTGTTACAGACAATGGAGAGAAGCTGGATGAGGCTGTGTGGGACATGGAAGGCTATAACACACTATAGTAGCCTGCTGCTGATACATTGTGCATTATCATAACATATTATGTTAGAACTTTGCACAGTGCAGGTTGTTCTAACAGGAAAATATCTACCTCATATGTTCTGATGAGCCATTATCATTGTGCTCAATATAATATCACAAACATTGCAAACTTTGGAGATGATATAAGATGATAATGTTAGATGACATTAGATGTAGTCACTTAGATCAAGTCTGTTAGATCCCAGTGGAGCTTGTTATGCAATTTCAACAAGCCCACTTTCACATCAGAATAGTTTGTTTATGCTTTGCACATATCATTCTGCCAGCTCTGATCTCATCTGAGATGGACTAGTATTTAGGGTACAACAAACCATGTATTACCATAATGTGAATATAAGAGATTACATGCTCTGGTAATACATATACATGTTATAGCAATCAAGATGGAGGAAGTGATATATAGTACAAGGGCTAGGGATTAGCCTGGAGAACTCAGTGAAGGTTAGAAGTGCCACCAAGACAAGAAAGCCTCTATTTGAGAGGTAACTTGAAGACAGCAGCTCTAGTGCAAGAAATGAATTGATCAATCAATTGATAGGCTGGGCAGGTGAGCAAGCAGTGCAGGAAGAGTGGCAACAAGAAAACATGACAATCTGAGACAGAGCTTGATGGTGGTGGTTTCAGAGCAAGAAACACCAAGTATAAAACAATCCATGAGCAGCATAGACAAGTGATGAGAATAAACAAGCCTTATAGCATGCAGGACTGGAGGAATGGTGAGAAAGAGTTTGAACTTGGGTAATGTTGGATTCATGAGCAGCAAAGACAAGCAGTAATGAGAGATTCCATGACTTGCAATGAGATGATTGCACTACAAAATGTAAGAGAAGACATTAGAGAGAAAGGAGGTGCACCTCATTTCTTAGCCTTTTTTCCCTTACAACAAGGACAAGTTGAGAGTTATTTTTCTTCATCCAAACCAACTGGCCCCTGGCCTTACCAATGGCATGATTTATCTAAAAGTGTGGATGTGAACTTATGATTTTAGTCTAGATGCGCATATACTCATCTTTTCACAGCCTTCTTGAGCTGTGTTGAGCATGTAGCACCATCAGCTAACTGCCTCATACCTGGTATGAGGCAGAGTATGAGTGCATATATGCACTTGTACCATGCAACTGTTAATTTGGACCTAGGATTCAGTCAGCTAGACACATGCAAAATGCAATCTGGACTCACAGTTTTCCCAGAGCTATACTCTGGTGGGCTTGTTGTCTGGTTCACTGAGCTCACCATTCTTGGCCACCTCTACTCATTTGTCAATGAGAATGATGTTATATCACCATCTGAGTCACAATCCACCAAGTGCTCACTGCTGAAGTCAATTTCCTCAATCTCAAGTGAGAGTTTTCTGAGAGGTCATAAGTGACTTTCATGTATTTGTGTCATTATTTACTTATTCAATCCCTCTGATGTAATGACTTCAGCAAAGGAGTATTTCAAAAGAAGCAACCAGCAGTCTACCTTGGTCATAAGAAAGAAGAAAAGAAGTTTTAAGTCTAGTGTTCCTCTGTTGAAGAAGAAGAACAAGAGAACCAGACTGGGGGCTCCAGTCAGGCTCTGAGGGTTTATATACTACCTAGGGGTTTGTACATGTGGGGTTCTATTTGTACATGTTATATACCATAAGAAGTAAAAAGCAGTGTCTATCAGACAAGTCACTGTGAGTCATGATAAAGGCAGTGAAGATAAGAAGTATGAAATAGAAGGCTATCCATGTGGTAGCACTGGTAAGCATAGCCTTGTGACAGAGATTAATAGATAAGAGGAATGAGGGGTGAGTCATAAGGGTATAGCTGTGTGGTGTATCAAATGGAAGAGAAGCATAGCATAGGGTGGCAGAACAGCCCTGTGGCAGTGGGAGATTAAAGAAGAGAAGCATGATGGAGATCAATAGATAGGGGTTGTGAGTCATGCTATTTGTTAGATCTCATATATCCATCCAGGGATAAGTCATGTGATCATGGCTATGTCATGGAGACTGTCCTGAGTCTCGGAAGTTGTGGTGATGATGAATGACTCATCTAGAGTTATTGAAAATGGCTAAGTGCATCTAGTGCTATGAAAAGAGTTTGGCAGCCATAACACATACTCTCAATGAATGCCTAACACTGGGCCACCTCAATCTTGTACCACTTATTCTTAATCCCCTTTCAAAGCTCCTTTACTTCCTTGGATGGCTCGGAATACTCTGCAAGCCTTTTTTTGAGAAGAAACCATGAATTTTCTATGGGATTAAAGTTTGAATACTGAGCAGACCATATTATAACCTCAAATCCATGCTCCTCAAATTATTCCCTGGCTCTTTGACTGATATGCTTGAGGTCATTATCTTGTTAAAAGATAATGTTCTTTGAAGATTTTTCAAAATCCACCAGAGTTTGCTGGAGCTCATCCTCCATAATCTGCACATAAAGGTTAGCATCCATCTTATTATCAATCTTGCAAGCCATTCCAACTCCTTTCCAAGTCATATAATCCCATATCATCACTAATTTTTTCCTAAATTTGATAGTTTCCTATACTAACTTGTTATTGAGACCTTTTCCTGCCTTTTTCCATGCCCATTTCTTGCCATCTGACCCAATGTAATTAATTTTGATCTCATCTGATCATCTAACATGCTTCTAGTCATCCACAATTCAATACTAGTGACTTAGAGCAAAGTCCAAATGCTCTCTCCTATAATATTGGAATAGAAGTGGATATTCCTTCTTTACCACAGCCTTCATTCCAGCTTTCTTAAAATGTCTTCTCATAGTCTGGGAAGAGATGGAGTAGTTATTGACATCCTGGAGTGTTTTGATAACCTGGACAGTATTCTTAGCCTTTCTAGTTCCAATAAGCCAAATAGTATGTTGCATATCAATGGGAGTAATAATAAATGATCAACCATCAGAGGACTTGGGTAGGTCAGGACAATGTTTGGAGCATAGTCCGCTGATAGTAGATTGGTTAAAATGAGTAGACTAAGCAATTTGATCAGTTGAATGACCCAAATATTGCAAAAGAAAACTAATATAAGCAGTTTGCTTATTGAAAAGGGATTTTATGGTGGTGGAAGTAAAAAGAAAATGGTGTTTGTATGTATTTATATCATGTTGAACCAATAATTGATCACATGCCCATTTCTTATATAATATCTTGGCTTGATATATAGTTTTAATATTTTAAAATATTAGCAACAAAACTAATATAATAAGTACTCTAGTTTAATTCTGAAATATTTTCTGATATAGTAAGAGTTACCTAATTAATGTATATATATTTGGAATCCTCTCGATAATAGCTTTCTAATAATACCTGGATTTATAAGCATAGCTTCAATAGTTCACTAGATATTTACTTATCAATCAAAATAATGCAAATATTGTATTGGTTTGTTGCTTAGTATATGGATAACAAAGACCACTTTTCACTGGTGTCCATCCTCAATGCAGACATTGTTGCATCTCTAATGAACACCAAACTTGGTGAAGAGTTTGGCACCATTGAGCTTATTGATAAGGTCAGAGATGAGGAAAAGAATAGATATCTCAGGTAGTATGTTTATTAAGATATTAGTAGTCTTGGCAGGGTCAAAGTTTGCCATCTTTCCTTTTGACAAAGAAGAAGAAGAATGCATGGAGGGAGTTCAAATGGCAGATCTTTTCTACCTTGAGGTTTTTATCAAGGAAATCCTCAGTAGCTGTATGTTTCTTAGAAGAAAGAGGATAGAGTTTTTCTACTTTGGAGGCAAAGGAGTTATCAAGGTTGATTTTGTGGTCATAGGGTCATTTGAGTGGGAGGTGACAAGTTTCCATTTCAGAAAAGAGAGGCAAACTTAGAGTATTTGGGGAAAAGGACAGGTTTCAGTTTTGCCTTTTCAGTGGCAGTAGCAAGTTCAGTGGCTGTGGTAAGTCTGGTAATGACTGAGGAGTTGGCAGGGAGGAATTTGGAGCTGCATCAGTTATTCATTGCTTATCTGAGATAATTTTATTCAGTTTCATAGTCAAGATATCCATAGAGCTAAGCATTGGCAGTGGTGGTTTGTACAATTTTCAGAGGAAGAGGGGGTCTTATAGTATTCAGGTACCTTGTTGTGCCTGGATACATCTGTGATGAAATCAGAGTAGAGTTCCTTAGATTGGTCAAGGTTCTCATCAAGGGATAGGATCTGTTTTTTCCAGTCAATGAAAGAGTTGGAGAGTTGAAGCCATGAAAGTCTGTTACACTTGACCTTGGGTAAGAACAAGTATAGCCTTTGTAGAAGCTCTCAGGATCAAGAATTCAAAGAGAGCATGTACTCAGTGGTAGCATAAAGACCAATAGAGATTTTAAAGGTCAGCCAGGGGCTCAAGAAAGCATCCACTCAAGTGTAGGACAGAAACACACAAGGAGGACCCAAAGGTTAATCAAGAGTTCAGAGTGGGTTCAAAGATATAATGTATTCCAGGTGATGGAAGTACAAAGGAGCTCTAGCTCAATGTACAAGGTATGAGGTGAAGGTTTATATATCTGAGCCAGAGAAGATCATAGAACATGAAGGAACAACTGAGAAAGATAAGGGCAGGTTAATTGATAATAAAGCAAGTGGAATATTAGGGAATGCTATAGAACAATAATGAGTTATTAATGAAAAGAAATAGTGTCCAATCAGTTAAGTTGCAAAGATAATCAAAGATATGGTAAACAAAGAAAAAGAATGAGTTATAACAGAGTTCAAGAATGACATTCTGGTTTCTACAAGATATGATATAGAATAGGGTTTTCTGAGCAATTCCTTCAACATTGGTATAGAAGGTGGTGATATAGCAGATACTTCTGCTGTTATTGAATAAGGCATCAATGTTTCATACTGAAATAGGGGAGTCAAGGTGTTGGATTGGGAGGTAATTCTTTTAGAAAAATTGCTAATCAATATAGTTGAGATCTGCTCCAGAGTCAATTAGAACATATATAGGTATAAATGGTTTTTATTGCATGCAAGGGTTCTATGAGTTAAAGAAAGATTTTCATTGATCTAGAAGACATAAATATAGTTATAGCATTGCAAGAAGAGGAGGAAGCTTATGTCAATCAAGGCCTTTGATTTAAAAACCCTGGAAAGAAACCCTGGCTATTACAGTGGCTCAAAAAACTGTTCAGATGTTTGCATATTCTGCACTAAACACAATAATCTGTAATAATCACTAAGTCTAGCCATAATATCTTGGTGTATTAAATATAGTATGTACTATTGGCTTTCAATAGGTACAAGAATTAAGCCATTTGAATAAGATTTAATGAATGGCAGCCATTTCAAAATGATAACCTATCCAGACAATTTTTTGACTTTGTACAAATTTGAGTATTTAGTTCTTGGTATGACCTCCTTTGGTCTTAATAACTGCTTCAATACTTCTAGGCATACTCTCTATCCATTTCTGACACTGTTCCACAGAAATCTTTTTCCACTCCTTCACCACCCTATTTCATAGTTGATGAACTCCTATAGGAGCACTTTCATAGGCTGATAAGTACCTTTTAAGGTGATTCCAACTATGTTCAATAGGATTGAGGTCTGAAGATTGTGCAGGCCAATTCAAAAGCTTGATTTCCTACTCTTCAAACCACTTCTGAGCTCTCCTAGAGGTATGCTTGAAATCATTATTCTGTTGAAAGATAATATCTTCATTTGGAATTCCAAATTCCTTTATGCTTTGCAATAACCCCTCCTTCAAAATTACCACATATTGCTCAGCATCCACTCTTCCGTCCACCTCACTTAAGATTCCAACTTCATTCCATCCTATACAATCCCATACCATCAATGAACCTCCTTCAAACTTCACTCTACCTTTGATCTCTCTAGCAATCAATCCCTCTTCTTTCTTTTTCCACACATATTCCTGCCCATCTGATTCAATCCTGTTGATTTTGGCCTCATCTGACCATATAACTCTCTTCCAGTCCTTTACAGTCCAATGTTGGTACTTGTAAGCAAAGGCAAGTCTTTTTTTCCTATGTCCTTGAAAGAGTAGAGGCTTTTGCTTTTTCACCACAGCTTTGAGAGAGGTTTTTTTAAGGGTATTTCTTACTGTCTGGGAACAAATAGGAGTATTAATGATGGAATTGATAAATTAAGTGATATAAACAGCATTTTTGACCTTGCCAGTAATGATTTGTTGAACAATAGCTCTTTTATTGGTAAAAGTAAGCTTTGAAGGACAGTTACCATGAAGTCTAGGGCTTTCTGTTTGAAGTTCCTAAAGGACCTCACATACTGTGGACTTCCCTAGACCAGTTTGAACAGCAATCTTTCTAGAGGAAATGCCAATAGAGGAAAAAGATATAATGTTGTTCCTTTGAGAGATGGAGATGGCTTTTATAATAATAATGGGAAAATTAGCAAGAAATGATAGAGTATATATATAGTGTCTGGCATTTAGTTACATAAAGGTAACATAATAGAAGCATTATCAAAGAGATATAATCATTTTATAGCATGCTAGGCTCCAATATATGTAATCAAAACTTTAAGTCAAAAAACTGTTCAGATAAGTCATCATTTTGAAATGGCTTTCATTTCATCAAATCTTATTCAAATGACTTAATTCTTGTATCTATTGAAAGCCAAGAGTAAGTACTATATTTGATACACCAAGATATTATGGTTAGACTTAGTGGTTATTGCGAACCATTGTGTTTAGTGCAAAACATGCAAATATCCAGACAGTTTTTTGATACACTATATGTCCTTATTGTCTGATTTGACCTCCTCAAGTTTGAAGAGATCTTTCTTGGATTTTATTAACACAGTTTATGCAAGTTTTTGAGTTGGAGGGGAAATTGAAGCAGGCAGAGCTAAGGTGGCCTCCTTTTTGATAGCAGAAGCAGAGATCTTTCTCAATGTATTGTTTTCTTTCTTTGAAGGTGAGTTTCTTTACTCTGATAACATTGACATCCATGGCATTTGGATTTTTCTCTGGTTTCTTATGTTTTGAGAAAAAGCAATAGGGGGCAGGTTTGTTGAAGTCTCAGTTTCATTCTTCAATGGCTCTGGCCTGCTCTAGTCTGCTGACAAAGATAACTGCTTTAGAGCACCAATCATTGAGAGTAGTGGGAATGGTGTCAAGCATTAGAATCCTTCTCATTAATTCAGTGGGTATTTTAGTGAAGTAAAAGCCAATTAGCATATTTTGGTTAGTGACCTTTGCTTGACTAGCATGGTCCTAAAAGAGGCATTATACTCAGTGATGGATGGTTCATACTCCCTTCTGTGTTTGTTATAGTACATCCTGGTGGAGGCAAGCCAGGCAAGCACAGCAGCAATGGTATCCTCACTCTCAAAGGTCTTTTTGAACTTAGTTACAAAGTCATTAAAGGTTTTCAGGACAAGGGTTGAGCCAGAAAGGGTATTCAGATGAAAGATATTGGCCCAGGTGGATGCCAAACCCTTGGTCATGTATGAGAGAGTAAAGATAATCTTTTTCTCATCAGTGATATGTATGTCTCTATTGACAGTGAGATAGAAGATAATGGCAGTTATCCAAGAGATGGCCTTCAAGTTGTTGTCATTGAAGTGTTCAGAGGGGGTGATGCAAAGTTCAGTGGGTTTAGTGATCATGGTGATAGGGAGGTGGGGGTCAAAGAGTGGAAATAGTCAGAGTATTGGATTGTTGAAATACTAGAAAAGAGTTGGTTCAAATAACAAAAGTGAAAGAAGGAGAAGTGGGTGCTCTGGGGAGATTTAGAGCATGGGAAAGGTCCTGGACAAGGGCAGTGGTATTACTTTGTTCAGCAACTGAGAAAAGGTATTGATTAATGGGTGATGGGGAGTGATAGGAGATTATCAAAGAGTTCAAAGTAATTGTTGAATTCTTGATTAAAGGAGTTCTGGTCTGGCTCTCTGAGAGCAGTCCAGCAAGGGTCCTGGGGCTTCTGTGGTTGGAATATGCCTTTCAAAGGGTTAAGCTTGAGCTTTTGTTACACTTGGCCTGGATAAGGACAAGCATAGCCTTTGTAGAAAGTTTTGAGGTCAAGAGTTCAGAAGAAGCATTCACTCAATGATAGCATGAAGACCAATAGAGATCCTATGATCAGCCAGAGGTTTGAGATAAGCATCCACTTAGGCATAGGACAAAGACATGAGAATTTCAAGCACTTGACTGGGTTACAGTAGGGAAACTTGATAGTTACCAAAGAAGATCAAAGATAAACTCTACTGTATAGCTAAGTAGATGTTTAAGTAAGTAAATATAT
>JBBPTW010000598.1:0-11415 GCA_038094575.1 Phylloporus cf. nigrescens
CTGACTCTGTCCGGGATTTGATTTGGATGCAGTGATACTAACGACCATAACCTGCCGCTGTCAGGAGCGGGAAGCCTCGAGGTTGAGGCTGCTGTGTGACTAAGTTTGTTGATCGTCGTGCTGTCACCGAGCGAGGCAGCTGCGCAGTACCAGGCGGTAACTCACCAACTCGCCGCAAGTCCCCGATCCTTGTACCCCCCATGCCTAGCCTCCATATGTTCTGCTAATCCATTCTAGTGTGAGCGCTGTCATTGCAGGCATACCTGCGCGCGAATTGGGATGACGAATAGCTTTGAGGGAGACAAGGAGGTGATCCTCGAATGGGCAAGGCTAGGGCATGGGAGCAAGCGATGGTCATCGAAGGGACATAGTCAAGGAAATATGGGCTTTTTGCCGAAGAACGATAGCTGGGATGGGGTAAAGGAAACAAGCGGTGATAGGTCAACATCCGACCTACCCCACATGCCGTGCTCCCTACGATACTTGGCATGCTCGTACGGATGTACTTTAAGTCCATTCCTTCTTTCCCCCGTCTCCTAGCTCATCCACGTTCTGTCCCGTGTGACTCCGCCAGTGTCTGCATCCCATATCCCAGTAAGCCTTTGTCACGGCGGTACATCAACTCGCTAATTCGACGTCTGGGACACAACTTCTCAGTTCAAGGACCGGGCCCAGTCTAGGACATTTATCCAAGGAACAACGGTCACTGTTGACCGACCCGCGCTGACAGCCATGCGGAGTGTACAGGGTGTCTCACTGGCGCCCCCGTCGTGCCAAGGTACATCTTTAATTCCTAGCAGACGAATCCGAGGAAGTTGGTGACGGTCTAACTTCAACACCACAATTCTATCTCTCATCACTTTTGCGCTCCTCGATATCATCCGTTTCCTGCCGAGACTTTGTGATTGTCCCTTTGGCCGCTGATCAATATTAAACAATGCAGGATTTATGACAACACTATTGCTTCTCATATGTGAGCCGTGACGACGTAGACAGCGACAAGTTATATGTAATTCAGGATAGCCAGCTGTCAATCAGCCATCTCTGTATAAAGCAAGGAAGGTACTGACTGAAGAGCTGGCCAGTTGCTGACTCGTGTTGACGTACTCAAGCTAAGCAGGTGCACCCTCCCCCCCGATGCTTCCTCGACGCCTCCCGAGTCCTCGTTCTGTCCGGCACCTGCAAACGCCAATGAGGCCCTACTTGTGTCGCAGCTGGGCGACGAACCAAACCCAGGGCCAAGCCCATTCCCCTCGGCACACCAGTTTATTGTTACAGCTGGGATTGCGTCTTAGTTCTCGATTGGATAGTACTCAAAAACGCACAAGGCCTGTTACATCATGGATCCACCAACAATTCGGAAACGTGCTCAGAACCATGGCGGGAATTTGTCGTAGCTGACTGGACGACATATCTTAATCAGTCAATGCGGGAAATACTGCACGGTGTATTTTCAAAATACCTTCCAAAGCCGCCCCCGTTTCAGAATAGGTACGAACCAAGGGAATATGCGACCATAGAAACTTGTGCCTATCATGGCGACAGGAACACTCAGTACCTCTGTCACTCAGCAGAGTCAGCACGTCACTTGGACGATCAGTCGCACAGGCTCTATTACCTCGTGACTGGGCGTGAACACGAGAGCGGGCCCCACGGTAGACACGCCGTCATACGTTTCCTCCTGAGGAGCCTTATCTCCATGTGTTTCTTACGTCGTTATCATATAGGTGAAAGCCGAACACAAGTCCTTGCGAAATCGCCCAGGGGTGCCGTTACGTACTGCGTTGACGATATCTTGATTCTATGAGTGACGCTCATGTCCGCGGGCATCTGCTTACTCACCTGTCAATTGGTTAACTCTAGGTGACAGACTTTCATGGTTGATCAACTACTTTCTTCAAGCGCGTTTCGATTTACTTTAGTAAGCAGATGGCAGATCAGGTTTTGATGTCGCAATAGCAATCTGTCTTGGCGCGTGAGGTACAGCCAGATTTCGTAGGGCCCAGGGACTTTCTAGGATTGCTGTAACCTTGGGTCACGATCACCTCGATAATTTTGCCGATGGTTCGTCAGAATTGGCCATGATTTTCCGCGGTAAAAGTAGTCCTAAAATGTTCGCCGATGTTCCTAGATTTCTTGATGTTCACTAACCACAAGGCGCAGGGGAAACGGCTCGAGTGAAGGCAAGGAGGCCTCACGCCAAGACTGCTGGATCGGTGCCCTCGTAGAAAACCCAATCTCGGAAGCGAAAGTCGTCCTTACATCGGCTCGTGGTAAGCTTGTCACCATCTTGCACCCCATGCCTGTACCACTTCGGGATAGAGAGCCGTTTGATGAAAAATGGTTGGTAACTACATCCGCTTATCAAGATGCCGTTCTATCACTTGTGCAAGCCTATCGGCCTTTCCTAAGCGCTGATTCAGTGCTGATTTAGCGGGACCTTTTCGGCTACCTCAGGTTTCTTGCATAATTCCCTTATTTGAGAGGGGTCCAGCCAATCAGTGCTCGTCGACTGTGCCAAAAGATTCGTCAAAACGTTACGTGACAATACTGCGTTGCAGATGCAAGAGTATATCCGCCATCCATTATGAGTAAATTGGCTAGGGGTTCTAGATATGTGAAATGTGACAACCAGAGATTGTTTGTGTTGTGTGAAGCGCCACTGCGGTATTACCCGAGTGGATGACCCAAGCCCCACATTGACAACTCGTCCATCTCCATTTCCATCCAACCCGCGGCGTGTTCCGATTCGTCTGGCGGCCAGGGGGTCCGACGACCTTGTAATTCTAGTTCTCACCTGAGATCATGACCACTACACGAGGCACTCGCACGGACGTCGTACGTCTACCCACTCTTACCCACTTTTCGACAGGCTCATTTACTTCGTCTTCTCGACGACAGCCCCAACGCTTCCCTGCATGCTATTTCCGGCAACCCCGTCCTTTTCGACAGTCCAACGTGTGTTGCAGTCTGTTTCAGGTGTGAAAACACGCGTCTCCTTGTAACCAGCCTCGCGGAGGAGGTCTTCAGGACACTCATATGTTTTGGACCTGTTGCGCGAGGTGGTGCCATCGCAGGACGATCCCGCCCAATCTGGCCTGCATCCATGGTCGCCTCCGCCGTCGCCATTGGCTCACGCAATACATATCAAGAACAGCAGGGCTAAACGTGCTTCATCGATGGCTTCACTCTCCTGCAATGAATCTTCGGAGAGTGTACGTCGCCGCATTCATCTCGACCTTCCTGCCGACACGTCGGAACACGCGCATACGTACCGAGTCGCACAAATGCATCGGTCTTCTCAGGGACAGCCTCATCATCCACGTTCATATTTCCAAGCTCATCGCGACCAATTTAATCATCATCAACATTCTAATAATGACACATCCGAATCGACACCTACTAAGCAATGCGCGCGCGTATTTGCGCCATATGGCATCAGCACCAAACATCCGGCCACTCGCGAAACGCCCGTCATTATCGGCGGCTTCTCTGAGGTCATACGCACTTCGGTGCGGTCGTAGCGGGACATATCCCACGTTCATCCTCAACGATGAGGAGAGTATCGCGGAATTCGACTACAAACCACACGCCCACGATAACGAGCATCCACCTCTCCCGCGAAACTGGATCGAATCGGTCGCGAAAGCGTTACTAAGTGGGGTTGGCGGACCGGCGGCTGTTGCCTCGGATGCTGCGTCGACAAAGACGGTCATGACGGCATCGACGCACAAAAGTTCTGCGTTGTCCGACAGGTCGAATCGAAGAGAAAGAGGAAGGGCGCCGACGCGAGGAACGAAAGCGCTGTTACTTTACGTACAAGCGAGGGTCAGGTGTCCCGCACGAGAGTCACGTGCCGTCCCACGCACGCGAGGAACGGTGGGAAGAAAAGAGAAGGGGAAATATCAAGGAGCACTCGGAGGGGGAAAAATCCGCTACTAAAGCCGGTCAAGGACATCTTGGATAATATGATTCAAGTTAATTATCTCTATTATCACCGCAACGTGCTGATCTCGCGCTTCCTACACTGATCTGTCTTGTGAGGTGGGGAGGTTAATTATTTCTATATTCTCTCATGGGAAGTTCAAGTGACGATTCTTCTTGGAGTTGGCTGGACCTCTGAATCATTGGGCCAGTCTTCTGTCTGTTTCATCTCCCCTCCTGCCCCTAGGCCTTCTTGGAAATTATTTCAGATATGGTACGCGGTACGTACGCTGGCTGCTGTGAGTGATATACCTTGGCGCACTTCCCATCCAAGCAGGCATCAGTACTTCTCCCATGTACGGACTCGTAGGGGGGGCATCCATCACCGTTGCACAGGCTTGTACACCCGTTGGTGAGGGTCCGGCCGTACAACAACCGAAATGCAGTACGACTCTTCTCCACCCGAGGAGGAATGGAAGCAGAAGACTGCGGCGGAAGGCTAGACACCCGTATCTTGCGATCACGCCTGTGTCGCCCATATACCGTTCGTTGTCTTCATCTTCCATTACGGACGGCGTACTGACCAGATGTACAGGTTCTTATTTATACTGGTAAGTTTTTCCGCAGCTGGGATGAGTCACAAGCTGGACTTCTCAGAAGTGGGCTGTATGAGAAGGTCATTAATACCTTGAAACTTGAACTCCAAAGCTGAGTTTTTCTACCAAGAGGTGTGGCTATGTCTGTCTGCTCCACCACCGATATGCTAGACTTTTACACCACACTGGCGCCATGGACTCGGTTTGCGGAACGTGGCCGTGACCTGGTGTTGTTAGTTCAGCCGATTACTGGCATGACGTTGTCATGGTCTGACACGCACTGCAGAGCTGGCGATCTTTTTTAAACGTATTTACCTTTGCGCATCCACCAGTTTACTATTACAACCGAGACTGTGTCTTAGTTCTCGATTGAATAATGCTCGAAACGCAAAGGCTCGTTACATTACGGATCCGTCAATAATTTGGGAGCGCGCTCAGAATCGTGGTAGGAATTTGTCATAGACGACATATCCTAATCAGCTAAAGTGAGAAATGCCCCGCGGTATGTTTTCAAAAGGCCTTTCAGAAGTACCCCCGTTTTTAGAATGGGTACAAACCGAGAGAGTACGCGACCGTAGAAACTTGGAAGGCAGGAACACTCAGTCCCTCCGTCACTCGGCACTTCACTCGCGTTATCAGTCGCACAGCCCGAGGTCCTACAATCTCGTGACTGTGCGTGGACGGGAGAGCACCGCAGTAGACACGCTGATACAAGTAGGCGTTCCTCCTGAGGAGCCTTATCCCCATACATTTCTTACATCGTTGTCACATAGGTGAAACTCAAACACAAGTCCCTGCGAAACCGCTCAGGGGGTACCGTTATGTACTGCGTTGACGATATCTTGATTCTATGAGTGACATTCATGTCCACTGGTATCTGCTCACTTACCCTTCAACTGGACAACTCTAGGGGACAGACTTGCGTGGCTAACCAAACCCTTTCATCAAGCGCATTTGGAATTACTTTAGTAAGCAGATGACAAGTCAGATTATGATGTTGACTATAGTGACAACAAACCCACCAGTGGTCCGTAAGTGTTATGACCTCCGTCGAAGGCCCGTGCATTCACGAACGGCCTGAGTCTTTCTTAGTCAGCGGATTGATCTGATGTAGTCGTCATCCCTTTTTCTTTCTTTCTTCCAACGTCGAGCTTCTCTATTCTAGGTATGGCCTTGGGCCTCTTTCACATGTATTACTTAGTCTCTATTCTAGCTTTCCAACGCACGAGCGTCGCAGCGGGATTCTAGTGAACCTGACAGTAAGGTTGGTTGGCTAAATTGTGTAGCAACAGCACGCAGTGTTCCCAGACCTCCGGGAGTCATGGACGCCTAGGTTTTCAGATTCAACGCCATGGGGAAGCAGCCAGCGTGATCTTCTATTACTAACACTCTTCACTGTGAGAAGTAAACACAATGCTTGTCATTCCCTTTTCAGCTGAGCATCGTGCACAGATTGAATGATCGCAATTGTCCCTACAATGACGACCAGTGGCTTCTCGCCTGATTGTGAATGATATAACAACTTATGTTTGGACATGACGCACAGGCTCTTGAATACATTGCAGTATGTACAGTTAACGACCCCCACCATCATTCGACGAGGAAACGTTGGAGGAACTCCCTGGTAATGTGTGCACGAGGCATGAGGTCGCAGGGGAAGGCCATTGGGTGACTAGATCACACATGTTTGTGATCAGACTCTAAAATACAGAGCACTGGGCCCTCCAGACTTACTGTGTTAGTCCATTCACAAATTTGGCCTCGAACACGATGTCGTTGCCATGTTCGTCTTTGGCCGTATTGAAATCTAACGTGGCCAACAATGTCACGATCCCACTCCAGACAGACGCATCCGCAACGTGTCGACCTGAGATGAATACAGCGTAAATCACTGACATCTCTGCTAGGGACCTGGATTGGCTTACCTGGGCACCTCCGCCTCCCGAATCCAAATACGTAGTCTGCAGGGTTGTCTTCTTTCAATGTCCCGTCCGAATTTAAAAATCTTTCAGGAATGAACGCATCTGAGTCAGGATAGCGAACCTCGTCGCGAGACATTCCCCTGTCAACTGACATTTAGACTGTTTCTACAAGGACAAGCAGTCTGAGTTGAGAGATGTACCAAATATTAGCAAAGATGGTCGCTCCTACCAAAGAATGGGTCATATCAAACCATACCATGTACATATACGACGCACCACGAGGTATATAGTAACCCTTGTAAACGTCGTCGTCGATGGTGGCATGCGGAACACCTTTGGGATGTTTTAGGGTATATTGGAGTGGTTGTCGACGAACGCACCCATTGGAGCAACCGGGAACCACCTCAAGCTCTCCCGTACAATTGCCTCCACGTACGGCAAGGAGGGTCTGTCCTCAAACTCGGGAAGCCTGTCCGTTCCGATGACAGTGTCGACCTCGGCTTGAGCACATTTCCAGATGCGCGGGTTTTTGACCATTGCAAGCGTGAACGTCATTAATGTAGAGGCAGTCTGTTGATTTCATGAGTAAAATCCCCCCCAGACAAAGAACAACAGACAGTTTCTACGCCACCTGTGGTCGCATGAGGGACAAGGTACGACACTGATTATGTGTCCCTTACCGAGAAATGAGGTCATGGATGCTGCTTTGAGAGACTTCTCGTATTCGATACGTTGTAAATCATCGAGCTTTTCCATACGCTGGACGTGGTTGAAGACCATCGTATTAAAAACAACGTCTTCTTTGGCTGCCTGTAACAAAGGTTAGTTCTTTTCCCCTCGTTCTGACAGATCCACAGAGGCCTACTATTCGTTTCTGGACCATCTCGTATGGCGTTTCTATTGCCTTAATGCCCAAGGAACGGGCCTTGCTTGCTTCACGCCTGATACGAGACAAGCCAGGAATCCATTCAGGTACGCTCAACACTGGGGTAAGTCTGGTCAGCCACATTCAGAGGTGATCTGGGGTGCTTACAGGACGGAAAGGCCTTCAAGAGAACTGCCATCTCGGGTATTAGTGCTGGTGTGGATGCATCGATGAAATCATTGATCAGTTTTACCATTGGGTCCCCTCGGGCCTTTGGTTCATAATCATAGATGGAAGACATGGCCAACGCAGCAGTATATCTTTTGAAAAAAGGTAAGAACATTCAGCCTGATAGAGAATGAGGTATCCATACGTTACATAATGAGACTGGAATGCATTGGGATCATCTATGATATTCATGACCACCTGATGGGCTCGGCGGAGTTGCATTGGGCGAAACGCAAGAGCAGCCTCAGACCGGAAAGTCTGATGGACGATGCGTCGACCCAGCCTCCATTGTGGACCATACGGGAGAAACCCAAGGCTCTGACTATGGCCATACCTGACAATTATCGATCAGCGATCATTTGCCATTATCAATTAGCTGAGAACTCACGGTTCGAGAGTCGCAATGAACGGGCGGTCAGAGTATAGTTTTGATCGCTTATCTAACAGCTCCAGTGCATCCGAGTACGAGTTCAAAATGACCACGTCACTGTTCAACAGCCGGACATACATGACGTCCCCTGACAATCATCAGAAACAAGTCAAGTAGATCTGTATCCACTCACCGTATTTCTTGCGCCATGCCGAATATGTCAACCAGGGTTCCTGCGCATTAATAGAGAGCGCACTTCCCAACAGCGGGAGGGGTGTGGGACCAGGAGGAAGGGGATGACCCTTTCTCTTGTTGCAATCGCAAATAATCCATTGAACCACAGTCACAGCCACTGCTATCGTGGATAGAGCAAGTGTTGCAAATGGGATGGCTGAAGGTTGTGAAGCAATAGCAGTGAACCACTCCATCAAACTGGTGAGACTCACTTGGCAACGCCTCGGTCCCCCGTGTTTTATATCCATACTCTTTCGTAAGGTTGAGTAAGGTGTGCCGGCATTAGCAACGTAGAAGCAGCAAGTTGAGCCTAGTGTTGTTGGCAGACTGCTGCCGGTTTGCCAGGCGGCAGGGCAGAACTGGTACTGCCAGGCAGATGGCAGAATGTCTGAAAATCTGTCTGGCAGATCCAGGCTGGCAGAAAGATACCTACATGCCCGGGTAAAAAATTATGTAGTACATATCTAAATGAATATTTCTCCTGGCCACAACCAAACAATATGTCACTAAGCCTTTTCATGCTGAATAAAACGGGTTTTCAGATCCAATGCTATGGAGAAGTTGGCAGGCAACAGTCAGCACGATCTTCTACTATTAACACACTCTCTTTGGATATGATGCACAGGCTCATGGTGAGAATACATTGCAGTATGTACAATTTGTTACGAGTTATCAGTGATCCCCACCATCATTTAGTGAGGAAACGTTGGAGGAACTCCCTGGTAATGTGTGCACGAGGCTTGAGGTTGCAAGGGAAGGCCATTGGGTGACTAGATCACACATGTTTGTGATCAGACTCTAAAATACAGAGCACCGGGCCCTCCAGACTTACTGTGTTAGTCCATTCACAAATTTGGCCTCGAACACGATGTCGTTGCCATGTTCGTCTTTGGTCGCATTGAAATCTAACGTGGCCAACAATGTCACGATCCCACTCCAGACGGTCGCATCTGCAACGTGTCGACCTTAAATGGATACAGTGTAAATCACTGACATCTCTGACAAGGATCTGGATTGGCTTACCTGGGCATCTCCGCCTCCCAAACCCAAATATGTAGTCTGCAGGGTTGTCTTCTTTCAACGTCCCGTCCAAATTCAAAAATCTTTCGGGAATGAACGCGTCCGAGTCGGGATAGCGAACCTCGTCATGTGACATCCCCCTGTCAACTGACATTTAGACTTTTTCTACAAGGAAAAGCGGTCTGAACCGAGAGATGTACCAAATATTAGCAAAGATGGTCGCTCCTACCAAAGAATGGGTCATATCAAACCATACCATGTACATATACGACGCACCACGAGGTATATAGTAACCCTTGTAAACATCGTCGTCGATGGTGGCATGCGGAACACCTTTGGGATGTTTTAGGGTGTATTGGAGTGGTTGTCGATGAACACACCCATTGGAGCAACCGGGATCCACCTCAAACTCTCCCGTACAATTGCCTCTACATACGGCAAGGAGGGTCTGTCCTCGAACTCGGGAAGCCTGTCCGTTCCGATGACAGTGTCGATCTCGGCTTGAGCACATTTCCAGATGCGCGGGTGTTTTACCATTGCAAGCGTGAACGTCATTAATGTATCGGCAGTCTGTTGATTTCATGAGCAAAATCCCCCCACAAATAAAAAACAACTGACAGTACCCGTACCACCTGTGGTTGCATGAGGGACGAGATATGACCATTGACTATTTGTGTCCCTTACCAAGAAATGAGGACACGGACGCTGTTTTGAGAGACTTCTCGTATTCGATACGTTGTGAATCATCGAGCTTTCCCATATGCTGGATGTGATTGAAGACCATTGCATTAGAAACGACATCTTTGGCCACCTGTAACGAAGGCTAGTTCTTTTCCCCAAGTTCTAACAGATTCACAGAGGCTCACTACTCGTTTCTGGACCATCTCGTATGGCGTTTCAATTGCCTTAATGCCCAAGGCATGGGCCTTACTTGCTTCACGCCTGATACGAGACAAGCCAGGAATCCATTCAGGTACACTCAGCACTGGGGTGAATCTAGTTGGCTACATTCGAAGAAGGTTATCTGGGGGGCTTACAGGAAGGAAAGGTCTTCAGGAGAATCGCCATCTCGGGTATTAGTGCTGGTGTGGATGCATCGATGAAATCGTTGATTAGCTTCACCATTGGGTCCCCTCGGGCCTTTGGTTCGTAATCATAGATGGAAGACATAGCCAGCGCGGCAGTATATCTTTTGAAAAAAGGCAAGAACATTCAGCTTAATCGAGACCGAGGTAGGGAATAGGTATCCATACGTTGCATAATGAGACTGGAATGCATTGGGATCATCTATGATATTCATGACCACCTGATGGGCTCGGCGGAGCTGCATTGGGCGAAACGCAAGAGCAGCCTCAGACCGGAAAGTCTGATGGACGATGCGTCGACCCAGCCTCCATTGTGGACCATACGGGAGAAACCCAAGGCTCTGACTATGGCCATACCTGACAATTATCGATCAGCAATCATTTGCCATTATCAGTTAGCTGAGAACTCACGGCTCGAGAGTCGCAAGGAACGGGCGGTCAGAGTATAGTTTCGATCGCTTATCTAACAGCTCCAGTGCATCCGAGTACGAGCTCAAAATGACCACATCACTGTCCAACAGCCGGGCATACATGACGTCCCCTGACAATCATCAGAAACAAGTCAAGTAGATCTGTATCCACTCACCGTATTTCTTGCGCCATGCCGAATATGTCAACCAGGGTTCCTGCGCATTAACAGAGAGCGTACTTCCCAACAGCGGGAGGGGTATAGGACCAGGAGGAAGGGGATGACCCTTTCTCTTGTTGCAATCGCAAATAATCCACTGAACCACAGTCACAGCCACTGCTATCGCGGACAGAGCAATTGCTGCGTACTGGATGGCTGAAGATTGTGAAGCGATAGTAGTGAACCACTCCATCGGGCAGATGAGAACTTGGCAACGCCTTGATCCCCCGCGTTTTATATCCGAGTCCATACACTTTCGGAACGTTGAGTAAGGCATGCCGACATCAGCAACGTAGCAGCCCGCTGGGCGTCGGCGGTTGTTACCACTGCCAGTAAGTCTTTTAGGGACCACTTAGAGACTTATCCACTACAGTAGTAAAGTATTCAGGTTCAAACTGCGGTGTGATCGAGTTCGTTGACTTCTCATGGTCTTCGGTTTGTGAGTTGAACGTACCATTTCTTCTTTCGAATGCCATTGATATGTCACAGTTTTCCTCCTCATCATTTTTGCGCTCCTCGGTATCATCCATTTCCTGCTGGGAC
>JBBPTW010000599.1:0-11393 GCA_038094575.1 Phylloporus cf. nigrescens
AGATTCATTGCTGCTGCTGCAACATAGATCAGAAAGTAGAAGAAGCCCCAGACCTCTGATAGCAGCAAGCTAATTGTAATTCCTGGTTCTGATAATGTTGTTAAAGTACCTGTGCCAAAAAAGGAGCCTGCTGGATGTTTAAAGGATTCAAAGTGACTTTGCCATCCCAAGCCCACAGTTCTTGTCACAAAAGTGGTAGTATCTCTTTATTCCAGCTATTTCATTGTTGAAGGCTTAAGCTCCTTATCTGATCCCAACTTTTAGCCCAGTAACAGTATTGAAATTGTTAAACATACTGAAGCTAAGTGGGATAAGTTAGATGTATCTGAGAATAAAAATGTGTTAGACTGTTAGCTTGATCCATTATCTCAAAGTGACTCAAATTAACTGACATTGTGGATATCAAGGGTAAGGGCAAAGCAAGGGAACAAACTGGTAGAAGAGATCTAAAGAAGAGTTGTGTTCATACTATCCCTATGGTCATTTCCTTGTCAGATAAGGTACTCACTATCAAACTTTATTCTTTAAGTGAGATATCCTACACAAACTCTTATCCAACCCTCTCAGCATCATCTGCAGCCAATCCTCCCATTCTTGACCTTGATTCTGCCACTACTATCCCTGACATTACCACTACTGAGGATAATATAGCGGCTATCACTGTTGCTACTGCCATCAATAGCCATTAAGATGACACAACCATTATTGCCACCATTTCCCAGCCTACCTTGCTGAGTACCACTCATCATGCAATCATGAGGTCAACAGACTTTCATACATAGCAGCACATTATGCCCATCCATGGCCATATCCATATATTGAGAAGAAAAGAGAATCAAGCAATAGCAATCCATTCAGCCTCTATTATACATTGCATGCAGTTTACTCTTAGACTGGCAATGAGGCTTCATCTGGGGCCCATCCTACCATTGAGCTATCTTATCAAGTACCCTGCTATACTACAGTGTACCAATCTTCTTATTACATCACAGATTCACCCTATTGTATATTTAGAGACTATACAAGACAGAATATCAAGTGTTACAATGGCCATTGTCAAAGGCCCTTTGATCATTGCCTCCAAAGCAACTCTGATATTAGGCACTGATACTCATTCACAGCTACAACAGTATAACAATGAAATAGTATCACTCCACACTAAAAACAAGTCTCCATCAATAATACTTGTTGCTGCCATTAAGAACCATTTTACTACTGACATACTTCAAGAGCATATGAAAGAGCCTTTTCAGTGGCAGCACTTGAATGATCCTTTCTCCCAGACTGTTCCTATGTACTCTGAAAATCCATATGCAGTACAGTTCACAATATCTCAAGTTTTTGGTTGTTCCATTGGCCCAAGCATTTCCTTCACAGATGATGCATATCACTTTCATGGGTCACTATATATGGGGGATGGCAGGTGGTATTATCATATAGGTCCCAATTCCCATGTTTACGGTTATCTGAGTTTATTTCTTCCACTTGTGAACATATTTGGTCAACACCAGCCTTCATATGGGAATATGAATAGCTTATGTGCAGCATCTTCTATGCTATTACCTTATAGGGAACAGCAGTCACTTTTCCTCAACCATCTCCCTGCCAGATATGATTATCTGCCTTTCTTTTGCTCTGATTATCCCAATGTACAGTTCTATCCCATTCAGTACAAGAGTCTGTACCCCAAAACTTTTGCCCTTTTAAGGGCCAATGTGTGTCCCATTACTTGCAATCATCCTGGCATGCCCACTGCTGTAAATCCCCCTATGCTGCCAGAGCATATCATACCAGATTGAATACTAGAAGGATTGGCAGGCAATTAGTAGGCTATAGGAATCCATCCCACCATAGCTGTGTTGTTTACTTGTTTGTGTCTCATTTATCTACATTTCTTGTTAGTCACAGTGATGTTTACACTCAGTTGCTACTACTTAGAACTTTTGTCATTGATATCTTTGAGCTCTCCCTACATCTGGTCATGTGACTCCCTTTTTTTCTTTTCTTCTTTTTCCTACTCCACTGACTTTTGGTATCACTCTGCTACCTATCTATTTACAGCTAGTTTAACTGATAAATCATTGTTTATCAATTATAATCAAATTGAGGTACATTGAGACATGTGCAGTCAAGGTGATAAAGCAGGGAAGCCAAGAGGAGAGCCATGATGTGTGAGGACAGCAACTTTATAATATGGTTTGGTGGTTAATATTCAATTCTGGCAAGCACACAAAGATTGTGTAGAATGATAAAAGTAGAGCTCCTTCACAAGTTGACCCTAGAGATGTTCCAGGTAATGCTCACACTCACATTTTATCCCTTTAGTCATCCCCACTAATGCAACATCCACCCTCTCCAGTGCATTCATCTGGCATTGTCTGTATGTTTAGCATAACTACCAGGTATGGAGGCAGCAATATAACAATAGTATGGTTATGGAAACATATCTTTGCACCTTTAACAGGTGAGTACTTGCATTATCTGACTGAAATGGTTATATGTGCAAAGAATTCCTGTTTGGATTGATCCATGGCCAATCTATAAGTTAGTAGCAACCCAGTTTCCATGACTTTACATACATACAATCCACATCTTGTTATTGCAAATAACAAGGAGGGAGTTGAACTACTGCTGCAATGGAATTTCCAAGGAAATGGGCATAACCTCACTACATATTGTCAACCAAGGTATGGGTGGTATTATCATGGCTGTTTCAGGTTTGTTCTTTCACCCTATTAGCTTGCTATGCTGCTGAAACACTTTGACAGCTAATGGAATCATGTGCCTATACCATTGTCCTTTGTTTAGAAGATACTCAGTGAACTGCTAGGCTTCACTATAGATAAATCCTCCAGGGCCAATATGACTATAAGCTAGAGATGGGACAACTCTATCTTCTAGATCAATCAGAAGATATTTTTCAAAAAGTAGCTTCTCTTGAGTGAGTAGAAAACTTAGTCAATTGAATGCCTAGTTGTTCTTTAATATCTGAATAAGAGTACTCAAGATAATCAGTTGGCTTTTTCTAGCAGAGAAGATGGCTATATAGATAGCTGGTGTTACTAGTGGCAAGTAGTGAGGTGAGGTGTAGTCTAGGTAGACTAGTAGTGAGCTATGGAAGTAGCAAGATGGGATGGTGATAAGCTTGGTGAAAGCTTGAGAAGGAATTTTGCCTAGACAACAAGTCTATGGGGCAAAAGGAGATAGGATAGGATAGTTGGATAGGAAATTGGATGGAAGAGATACTAGGAAGTTGGATTCCTATGAGAATACAGTGGCTCAAAAAAGTATTCCAATATTGGGTCAGTTTGGAGAAAGTGATGAATTGCCAAAGATGAAGAACAAACAAGACAAAAGATTTGCAGAATGAAAGAAGGTACATGATCTTGGCATTCCAAAACTGCTTAGGTCATTTGATTTGGTTGTCATGCCACTGAGATATGGCTATTTGAAAATGACATGTTATTGGGACACTTATTTGAGCATCATGCTATCACTCATTATTTGGTAAATATTATAAGGGTTTGACAGCTTCTGATGGATGTAATATCCTGATCCTGATTACTTATGTAAATTACATAATTCTCAAATATATAAATGGAATATATCCCATCCAGCTAACTTAATATTATTATAAAACCCATTTCTGTCTCTACTAAATCAAATATCCTCTAACAAAATTGGGTCAGATGGAAGGAAATATATCTGGAAAGTTGTAGGTAAGCCTCTGCAAAACAAAGAGGTTCAAGGAATAGTGAAGTTTAAGAGGGGGTTCTTTAATGGTCTGGGGATATATGGGCTGGAATGGTGTAGGAATCTTGGCAGAGGTAGAGGAAAAGATGGATGCCAAGCAGTATGTTTCCATTTTGGAGGACAATTTGCTGCCTAGCATGGAATATTCTGGGATTCCTAAAAAGAGCATTATCTTTCAACAGGATAATAATCCCAAACACTCCTCTAAAAGAGCTCAAGATTGGCTTGAATCTCATGGAATCAATGTTCTGGATTGGCCAGTCTCCAGACCTTAGTCCCATTGAACATGTTTGGCAAATCCTCAAGAAAAAGCTTAATAGCTATTCAACACCATCAAAAGAAGTATGGGAACTGTGGGAGAGAATTGTAGTGGAGTGGGGTAAGATTGAGGCTGAGGAATGTCAAAAACTGACAGAAAGCATGCCTAGGAGGCTAGAGGCAGTGATTAAGGCCAAAGGAGGCCATATTAAGTACTAAAGATCTAAATTGAAATGATGCTCAAATAAGTGTCCCAATAACGTGTCATTTTCAAATAGCCATATCTCAGTGGCATGACAACCAAATCAAATGACCTAAGCAGTTTTGGAATGCCAAGATCATGTACCTTCTTTCATTCTGCAAATCTTTTGTCTTGTTTGTTCTTCATCTTTGGCAATTCATCACTTTCTCCAAACTGACCCAACATTGGGACACTTTTTTAAGCCACTGTATGCACTCTAGGTAGAATATAAGCTGCATAGTGAGTTCTGCCAGCTGTTTGTTTCCATGGAGTATGGCCCCACTCAATGCAGCAAGCATCTCCATAGGCAGCATGGAGGCTGATCCTAATCCTTCTCCTAACATGTTGTTTTTCTATTTTATGGCATGAGAGCAAGGTTCTTAGTTTTGCTTGTTTACTGTGGCTTCATCTGCCCAAGTGTTGATGGCTTGTTGCTGTATAGTACTCTCAACATCTAGCATCAAGCAGAGGATCCTAATTTGAATGTAGTACTTAGCAGGCCAAGGGTAGTTGGACAACCTTTCAAAGGCCTTGTAAAGGACATAGAGAGCAATGAGAGTAAAGATGAAGGTTTCAAAAAACTTAATAGGCATATGGCTTCTTATTCTGATACATTCCTTTAAATGCAGTAAAGGGTCTGCGACAAGAATAAAGTAAATTCTATTCCTTCTAACAGTACTGCTTTGGCTTCTTCAGTGAGTATCTAGGCCTGAGCTCAATTCTGCTAAAGCCTTCAAGTTCATCACCTCTAGATCTTCTGATTTCTTTAAAACAGTGGCAGCACTTAGGTGCTCTCCATGCTAGCACTGGTTCTTCCTGCTCTTCACTTTTTATCCTTATAACTCCTGGCCACTTGTCTCCAAAAGTAATCAGCTCTCTAAAGACTTTTGTGAGGGTACTAGTCTCCTGCAATTCCTTACGTTCTAGTTCCTGCCAGACAGGGGGGGAAGTGTGGGTGTGCTGAGGTGGGGATGATAGATACTCTTCACTGGTGTCATTTGAGTCATACTCTGGATCTGTTATCATGCTCTCCTGACTTATAGAAGAGGGAAGACAGGCATGAAACACTTTGAGGGGAGGTCTTCCCTGAGAACCTCTTCTAGCCCCTGAAGGAAAGAGTTGGCAGATGAGGCTGAAGAATTTACTAAAGGCCTTGAGAGCCTTGCTACTTCTACTTGCTAGTTTCCTTTCCATCAGAACCTCTCTACTAACAGAGATACTACAGAGACCTCATAGTCACTGAGTAGCATGGGGCTTGAGTGGTCTTCTGATAAAACTGGGATGTGGGGGGCAAGGGTGAAGTGAAGAGCATAGGGCACTAGTCACTGGATTGAGCTAGTTCTGGCTATGTAGTACAGAGACACACTTGCAAGCAGTGGCATCAACCAGGTTATGTAGGTAGATAGGGGGTCATAGGTAGTCTGGTTCTAATGTAATGACTTCAGCAAAGGAGTGTTTCAGAAGAAGCAACCAGCAGTTTACCTTGGTCATAAAGAAAAGGAAAAGGAAAAGGAGTTTTAAGTCTAGTGTCCCTCTGTTGAAGGAGAAGAACAAGAGGACCAGACTGGAGGCTCTAGTCAGGCTTTGGGGGTTTATATACTACCTAGGGGCTTGTATATGTGTGGTTCTATTTGTACATATTATATACCATAAAGGGTAGAAAGCAATGTCCATCAGATGAGTTACTGTGAGTCATAATGAAGGCAGTGAAGATATGAAATATGAAATAGAAGGCTGTTTGTGCAGCAGCACTGGTTTGCATAGCCTTGTAACAGAGATTAATAGATAAGAAGAAATAAGGGGTGAGTCATAAGGGTATAGCTGTGTGGCATATCAAATGGAAGAGAAGCATAGCACAGAGTGGCAGAACAGCCCTGTGATGATGGGAGATTAAAGGAGAGAAGCATGATAGGAATCAATAGATAAGGGTTGTGAGTCATGCAAATTGTTAGATCTCATATATCATATCCATTCAGGGATAAGTCATGTGATCATGGCTATGTCATGGTGACCATCCTAAGACATGGATATTGTGGTGATGATGGATGACTCATCTAGAGTCGTTGAAAACAGCTAAGTGTATCTAGCACTGTAAAAAGAGTTCGGTAGCTGTAACACTATCTTTATTGGAGCATGTGGTCTATACCTACCCACTCCTTCTGACCTGCCCCTACCACCCACTATTATATCAATTTGACCACTGGCATTCACATTTACCTGTCATCCTACTATGTCAATTTGAGCACAATCACTTATTCAATCCCTCATCACATTCATTCAAGCCTGAGTGCTTATTCTTCAACCTGACCATGTGGGTCACCATATTGACTTGAACACAACCACTTGTCTTCCAGCCCTACATATCATCTTGAGTCAAACTGCTCATGTTTGCCCTAGCTCTATCAATTCAACAATACCTACTCACTTGTCACCCTAGCCGTGTTAATTCATATGCAACCACTCATCTGCCAGCAGCACCATGTTATTTTGATTCTGACCATTCATCTTCTGACCACAGTGTTTTTCCCCAGCCCTATTAATTTGACTATGCCCACTCATATTTCATCTCAACTATATTGATTCTTGTGCAGCTGCTCCATGTTTTTTCAATCCCAATCATTTATCTTCTGTTCCCAATGTTACCTTGGATCTAACTGCTCACATTTTGCTTTAGCTCTGTTAATCTGAGCATGCCCATCCATTTATTTTTCTTTCTCAGCATCATCTCAAACTTGATTGCTCATGTTTTGCCCTCACTCTGTCAATTCAAGCATGCCCACCTGCCCATTATTCTTCCTAGTATCATTTTTAATCTAACTGCTCACATTTTGCCCTAGTTCTGTCAATTTGAGCATGTCCACCCACATATTACCCAATCATGTCCTCCTGGTCTGTGCCTTGAATTGTTGAGAATATCCAGTATTCTCTTTATCAATTTCTTTTCCACTACCAGAATTCTAGGCCCTAACCTAATTTTACAGGCTGCTTACACTATTCAGATTACTAGACAATCAGTCATTCCCTGACATCATAAATAAGTGCTTCTATTGTTATTGGGCAATATCTATATCCTGATTACATAATCATCCTATAAAGTTCTATGAACTTCTTCTTATCTACTATATATAGAATAGTTCAACACAGGTACAAACAGGTCCCTGTAATATATAAACCTCACCATTCTGCTTGGGCTAAATAAGCAGTCTTTGACTCTTTATACACTTTTCAAACACTTAGCCTTGCTACCAGCTACCTCACTCTACCACCCTTTACTTGCTGCTAGTACCCTTTTTGCAAACCCATTATATCAGTAAGTTTTCTTCACTGATCTTATTCTTCTGCTTGCACTATCAGAAGCCATCACTTCTCAATATCAATTCCTAAATTGGTTGCTTCATCACTTTTTTATTACTTCTGTACTATGAAATTGTGTGCCCCCCAAAGCACTGAACAGCAAGTTTGAATGCTATAGGAAACTGACAGTAATGCAAAGAGGCAATTGGTACAGTGTCTGGTTCCACAGATCCTTAGTAGGGCCTCTTGTTAAATATGATGGCATTGCATGAGAACTATACATAACTGATATTAAACCTTCTGAGCATGCTGGCATTAGGCAATATACAAGAAGTTTCAGTGAGAGTTTGAGGTCAGATGAAACACCCTCTTGAATCTTCATGTAATGAAAAATTAGTGTTCAATAAAATTAACCAATTTCACATTAGGAAATGGCTGATATCCTTCAGAGATGTGTGACCTCTTAGATATGTTATGACATGCTAAGGAAGCCCCTCTTAAGGATATGGAAACTTTTCAAAACTGATGCCAAGGATGGAATAGGAAGGTATCAGTGGAAGTAACAAATGCAAGTGGATGGTCAAGAATCAACTACAATGTAAAAAACAACAGACCTTGCCTATGTTTTCCACCTACAAGGAATACATGAAAATGATTGAAGAAGGCCCAGGGGATAACATATGGCCTTTGTGATACCTACCACTAAATATAATATATGTCTAATATACTTAATGTGAATTCTCAAGCTCTGCCCACTAATTTAAAATGAGATGAAACTATTTATTTTTGGTGCATGGCCTTCATCTCAATCTATGGTAAAAGTTGTCATGAGCCCTGGTGCCCTGCTAAGCCTCCTTGTCTTTAAGTTTAGCTTTCAGGCCCATCCATGCACTTTGTTCTTCTGCATTATAATAGTATCAACCTAAAACCCACATAGCAATAAGATGAATTTCAACCTTGATGAGATCTTTGATTCAGTCCATGGTAGATACCTCTGGACCAGCCAATCTAAACATCCAAAGCATAGATTGTTCTCTTAGGAATTCATATGTCACATGTATCCACAGTGGTATGAATGCTTCTTCTTGTAGTATAGGATTAAACCTTGAAGTATCCAGTGCATAATGAGCATTTGTATCAGCTAGTAAAGATGACATATCACTTGGGAAGCAAATAGTATGCCCTGCAGTGGAGGTTGGGCTTCTCCACATTTGTAGTCTCCATTAACTCTTTGAGAAAGTTATAGTGAAGGTCAAGATATATGCTACTTTAGTGCATTGTGTTCTTGGTATTGAACAGGACATATCTGTTGTGATGTTTCTGTGGAGAATGTCAAGACAAAAGACATTGGTAGTGTTCAGCACTCACCATGACAAAAACAAAGTATTTTGCACCAGCTTCATCAATAAAATCCAGCCAAACACTGGCATTTTGGTTTGCTGCCATGAAATTTGTGATGAAATCATTGTAAACTCTGTCCTGAGAATGGGAACAATACAGGATGAGGATGTGATCCCAACTCTGATTCAGGGTTCCTCACTGGGCCATAATGTTCAAGATGGTAGTTCCATGTGGGGATTACTTGAATCTGATGAATTATGGAGGTCCCAGCTACATAAGTATTAGGCAAGATCTGTGGAAGTACTATGTACAGGTGCAATGGGCTTACTCATACTACACCACTCAGCATATGATTTTAGCAGACCCTGAACCTTGGACAAGTATTCAAGTCATAGATCAACAATGCAACCTACAAATGCAGGAACATTGTAGACACCCCAATGGATGCTGAAGCACTTGATTTAACTAGTTGTCTTACCATTATGTCATTTCCTACTCACAATATCCCATACTTTGCTTGGCTTCAACTGTGACAAAGGTTATTAGAATCACATGACACTGAAGGAATCAACATACCCAGGTTGGTGTGTTATACATGAACAGTATGCTCTTGTCTGCTGTCTGTGTCTGTCAGAGTGGTGTGATAGGCCAACTGGATGATGTCCCAACCACATTTCTGTCAGAGTCTTTGATCTGGACCATTGTATGTATTTCTGCTATCATTATTGTTCAACATGAGAACATCAAAATGTGCCTAATCACCCCACATGGGATGATATACTACCCCTGGTTTCACCATCCTCCACCTTGTATTTGAACCAAAATGATGTATTCAGAGAAGATGCAAGACTTCCTGATAAGAGATTTGCCAACATGATTGTGACTACTTGGGCACACTGTCTGTCCACATTATTCAAATAAGTGCTGAATTGGACAGTACAAATTGTAAGCTTTGGCCCTATTGGCATGGCAGGAGATACAACAGATGGGGTGGTTGATATGGCAAAGATATGAAGTCTGCTTGAAGCATTTGCAGTTTGTGATAGTATGGTGCTCTTCAATGGGAAGCACAAGGGAATGGAAACAGAGAGCTGAAATATTTGTGTCATGTTCCAGTTGATCAAAGTGCCATGGTTATCAAAATGATGGGAACTATGCAAGGTGGATATGAACAGGACTCATATGGGCTAAGTCTGAGCTTGGAAAGTGTACCAAAATTGTAGTAAAATTGCTTGAACAGTGTAAACTGATTAGTGAAGCATAAGGCCAAAGTCTAGCTTATTTGTATGGTAGAAATGGTTCAAAATGCGATCTGAAATGGTCTGGGAATGTCTAAGAATGTCTGTGAATTGTTTGCTTATTTTATTTTATTTTATTTTTTCTCTAGGTTGGAGTCTAGCGAAAAAGTGTAGCAAAATGCTTGTATTTGGCTTAGGAAAGTAAAGGCCAAGGTCTAGGATATTTGCACTTGAAAAGTATATCAAAAGTGTAGGATTGCCAAGGTCAGAGTCTAGCAAAAATGTCCTATAAAAGTATACTGAAAGTGTACTGAAAGTATACCAAAAGTGTAGGATAACGTCAGGCCAGGGTCTTGGTATTCTAGGCTTGGAAAGTGTACCAAAATTGTAGGATATTGCAAGGTCAAAGTCTAGGAAATTTGGTCTTGAAAAGTGTAGGAAAGTGTACTACAAGTGTTGGTAGTAAAAATGTAGAATGGGCGGTAACTTGGTTTTCAGCCATGGGAAAATTCTGATTTTCATTGGTAATTATCTTCTTGTATGTGGCTATCATTTCCTAGTATTTGTGTAGGATTTACTTGTTTGGTTATTGATTTATTTGTCTGATTTCACTTATGTCTAGTCAAAGTATACATAAGGCCAGAATCTTGTTTTCAAGCAGTGGGAATATTCTGAAAATGCTGGATCATGTTTGCTTAGTCATGATCTGGCTTTGGTCAGATTTGTGTCAAATTTGCTTGCTTGATTCTTGTTTTATTTGTCTAGGCACTGGCAAAGTAGTGAATTGAACTCATGTTTGGATATTACTTCAATTTAGCATGACATTCTTCCATCAAATCTTCCCTATGACTGGGACCATCTGAGCATGGTGAAGACAGAGTGTATGATCAAGCACTCATACAATAGTTCTGAAGATGAGTTATCCACATAGCTGAAATTGAATGTACAATTAAATTGACCTACTACAGTGACTCCAAAAACCCTTTCAATACCTAACCTGAATCCAGGGCGCAAAGCGCCCTGCAATCACCTGTGGGAATTTCGCTTAGGTTAGCTGAGACCGAACATAGTACTTACTCTCAGCTACAAATTGGTCTTTGGGTCATGTGATTTGGCTTAGTGGCTGTGGAGATATGCCTTTTGTAAAAAAACAACATCATTGAAAGGGTTTATTCACTTTTGGATTAAAAGCTAGGATCTCAGTGATGCAAATGGCAATTGCCTATATTTAGTGCTACAAATAAAGATAAATATATAAACATTGTTTC
>JBBPTW010000600.1:0-11390 GCA_038094575.1 Phylloporus cf. nigrescens
GGACAACGTGGTGTTGCAGGAGTCCCTCGTTGCAATGTTCTCGTGGTATCGTGGCTCGGCGATGACACTCATCTATCTCCGTGATGTCTCGTCACACTCACAGAGGCCTGGTCACCTTCGAAGAAGCATCTGGAACTCTCGCGCTTGGACTTACCAGGAGTATCTTGCTGCCAAGACAGTCCAGTTCTATACTGAAGACTGGAAGCCGTACCTCGACTTGGCTCTGTTCAACCACAAAGAGGCGCCAGAAATCATCCGAGAGATGGAGCCAGGATCGGGAGTATCATCCCGAGAGCTAGCTCTGCTTCGACCCGGGTTGGACAGGGTTCGCGAGAAGCTTTCCTTGGCTTCTGCACGTAAAACGACCTACCCAGAAGACATTGCTTACTCGTTGCTTGGTATCTTCAAGGCTTCCATCCCGGTAATATATGGAGAGGGTAACCGTGCTGTCGGTCGACTACTGGAGCACGTTCTGACTGGCTCAGGGGATGTGTCGATTCTTGCCTGGACAGGTCACCCCGGCGAGTATAACAGTTGCCTACCGGCTGATCTCTCCGTCTACGAGCAAGTTGTTCCACCACACATTCCGCAGCCCATCGAAACGAGCGCAATGAACGACACAGTTACGAGGTTGGGTTCGTCTTCCCAGCTCGACCATAGCCTTCTTCAGACACTATACCACCGTCTTCGTCACCTCCCGAAACTGCGCATGGCTGCCAGTCGGCTTGAACTGCCTGGAATTGTTTTCCAGATTCCAGAGTTGGTTTGCACGTCTGGTCCAGACCCTGAGACAAATGTTAGCATATACCACACCACAACGCCCGCCTTCGGGGACATCGAAATCCAGACAGTAGAGGACCTCAGCGGGATGATGGATCTCGTCCTCGTCCACCCATGGATCCGTCCTTTAATCCACCAGGAGCTGAGGGGTGGCACGAATGCACTTGACGAGATGACGCGGTCGCTTCGACTTCTCACTCGTATTCAACAACCATTCGGGGCGCTCTTGTTCCAGTCGGTGGATCCCATGGAGTATAGGCGGGTCGCAACGGACAGTTTGATTACGGTACAGATTCGCGAGGTATCATTGATGGACTTGATAAAGAACGTTGTGACAATTGAAGTGAAGTAGGGACGGGCGGGGGCATTTGAAGGTACGAGTGACTTCTTATCCACAGTTATATAGATACATGCTGAATGCAAGACATGGTTGTAAGCTCCGAAGGCCGGGCAGAGCTAGACTCCGGGATTGAAGTTGTAGCGACTTGGATGCTAGCTTGAGCATGTATCTTTTCTGTCTACGCGTTGTTCTTCCAATCGACCAATGAATGTAGCCCGGATCGTCCACTCCCGAGTAGCTGCGAAGTCTCGAAACGGACCTTTGCGAAATTGGTCAGGAACGAGACGTACGAGAGTCGGAACGCCTCTCACAGACTTCGCAACTGTTCTGCATCATCTGCCTTGGGAATGGTTAACCTGGAATAGTTGAAAGGTCCGAATGGTAACAGGGAACCACTACAAATAGTAAAGTCATAGATTATCTTTGTCCTAGACATTGATCTATGTAGAAACATTGACCATGTCATAGATGTCTGGGACGGATCTTTTCTATGACGGTCAATTGCCATTTATTTTCTATGGCCGACGCTGATTTTCGTAGCTAATGACACTTGTGAATTTTTGATGTTACCCATACTCGACGTTCATAAAAACACAATCTCGAAAGTATTCTATTCATCCATCTCGTTAGTGTCGTCAACGGCGGGCCCAAGTCCTCCAGGCATCCCATCCATAAGGCTGCAGGCTGTAGTTGCGGGTTGTCGATCTATGATCCCCCACCGTTTCCCCACATGGACCAAACCAACCACGCATTTCAAGCTGCGAACGTCAGTCACAATCGCTGCCCTTCTTGAATTTAAAAAGGTATTCTCGATTGCGGCATTTGTTCCGCTGGTTTGCCATGGCGTTATCTGTGCAAGGATGAGTGTTTTACCACCCAGGGATGCGAACAATGGATCTGCGGGCAGGATAAGAACAAAGATCCTCTCAAGGTCAGCATATCCAACTTGGTGGATCAAGGTCCCGTTCCGGGCCTCAAGCGTAAACTCGTACTATTATATCCATTAAAAACTTGAACAGAACAATAGAGTAAACGCACTTTGATGTAGCAATTTCTCCTCACTGAGGTTGCAGGTCTCCATGTGACTGTTGTAGTCCGAAAACGATCGCCACCACCACGTATCCTGAGTCTCCCGGCAAAGAAGGAGGGAATAGGGAGACGTTTCTTCACTTCACTTTCTCGCTTTCCTAAGACTTCAGCCACATACTGTGCAATTCGTTGTTGAAGCTGAGGGTCATTTGAAACCTTTTCGGTGAAAGGAGAGCGTAGAATGTGATTTTCATCTGTAGCGCAAGTGGTTATACCATACAGGTCACAGAGAATCGGAGTAGTACCTACACCCTTCCAATGTGCGTTCATGACCAGCTGGTCCATCATCCTCTCGATCATTCCACCAACGCAGCTCTTCAGAAAGGTTGTACCGCACAGAAAGCTGCTCGAGTACAATTGAATGATATAGGGTTTGGTTCAGATTGCTCCATGGCTGGCTTCGCGAACGAAGGGAGCGCTGAAGGTTTCCACAATAGCGTTCCATAAAGAATGACCATGTTGTCCATATGGGTCCACAAAACTGAATCCCTTCAGCTATATGGAGTAGTCCATGCACAGTGAGTGTGCAGGCTGGGAGGTGCTCAATTTGATGCCGATAGTAATACCTTGGTACATGAATCATGCATGTGATTTATCATATCTCATAACGAGTCAATGGAGCATACCTTTCATACTTCTTGACCCACTTCTGTAGCCTGTCCTGTATGTCATTGACCTGTTCCACCGTAATCCCAAACTGCAGAGTGATCTTCATGATCGTGCTGAGCTCTAGCATATGCATGTAGTATTTCTTCTTGGGGAAGCGATTCTCGAGAAGTAGAGGGGCTAAGTAGACGAACCAGAAACACCATGATTCAGCTACGAAAAGAGATCGTTGCGTTGCGATGTTTCCAAGAACACGAACAAAAGATGCTGGGATATGATGAACAGCGGCAGCAGTTTCTTCTCCAATCACCTCCCAGATATGTGGCACAATTCTGAACTCGTTCTCTCCAATGTCGAGTCCTTTGAACTGTCCAGTCCACAAGTCAACAAGATTTGGAACAATGTTTTCAAGCAAAAGATGAAACCACTCCCATGGTATTGAGCATGCGAAATCGAGTGAACGGACTCGGCGTAAACCAGGTAGGCCACGGATACCTGTTTCCTTTGCTATCCTTTCCTTTGCTGCCCCTGATGCCGCAAAGGAAACCCGCTCAGATATAGACAGAAAGTCTTCGTGCATCCGAAGTGGCAGATCATTGGGGTTCCACGTGGTAAGGCCTTGACCTTCGGGATGATCCTTAGGGGGGCAAAGTGGTACATAATGTACCTTTCCAAGACCACGGACAGCTTTGATATTGCACGAGCGGCAAGGGAAAATAGAGTTATGTCCCTTGATGTTCAGGAACTTTTGGACAGCAAGAATATCCCCTAATTTAAGAATAACATATGCATGGAGGCTGAACATATCCCGTTGTGAGGAATCAAAGGTAGGTATGCCGTGTGCAAGCTGTGCAAGCTCATCATCAAGTGGCGACAGAAATGATGCAAGATCTTTGGGTTGACGAGGACCAGGAATGATTCCAACACAGATAAGATTTGAGAGATGAGTGCAGAGTTGAGGAGGGATGTTGTAATTTAGTAAGAGGATAGGAGTTGCGAGCGGGGCATTCCGGCGTTTGTAAAGCAGGTAGCTGTCGGTACAGAGTGCAAGTGCAACATCACGAGCGTCATCAAAGTAAACGTGTTCTAATTCCTTGCCATCTACTTCAACGTATCGCCTGAGAAGCGTCTGGTAGTGAGCAACATCAAAAACATCGGTGATTTCGGTGCCTGTTGATTGAAATCTGGCACGATATCCCATGAGCTGAATCCTCTCAACACTTTGAAAGAAGCCCTGGAGACGGGGGATGAGGGGAAAGTAGGCAAACTGGCGACGAGGTTTTCCATTTGGTTTGAACCGTGACTCGCCACAGTATGGACACAAAGGAAGGCGACTATATTGGGAGGTGTAGAGAATGCAAGAGTTAATGCAGGAGTCATATTTAACTGGCGAGACGCATGCGAGCTTGGTGGCCAAATGAACAATGACATATTCTGAGTCAAGGTCCATTTTGTGTCGAAAGACAAATCTCATTTGTTGAAATGTGGACTGTGTGATCTTGCCATTGACGAGCAGGTTAAATGCACGTATATTGTCACGATCGTCCTCTGAAAGAAGTTCATTTCCTATGTCCATGTCAACGACAAGCATGAATACACTCAGTAATGGAACTTACGCATGCAGAACATATCTTCTTCATCTTCCAATTGCGCAGTGGCTTCCAATTCTATGTCATTGGCATCCTCGTCAGACTGATCATCTGCTTTCCATTCCCATCCATCTTCTTGGTTCTCTATGATGGATTCATTTTTGGATTCTAAGTCAGATATTTCAGATGGTGAAACACTTGAGCAATCATGACGATCATCTTGTTCAGATCTGGTAGTGTTACCATCATTATCTATGGCAATAAAAAATTAAACGGTGCACCAAGTCATCCAGGTGATGAAAACGCACCAGGTTGCTTTGTGTCTGGGTTATCCTCAGAGACTGATTCCACAGAGTGGATACTTTCAGATGCTCGAATCTTGCTGGCACGATGTTGGGCACACACTGCCTTATAATGCCGTTCACGTTGTCGGAGGCCAAGGATTTTTCCACATGTTGGACTGCACCAGCATTGTTTGTAATGATCTCGCTTTGGTTTTAATATTTTCCGGTGACGGAGGGGCTCAAGAGGGGGTAAACTGAGATCTAATTTTTGACGCATAGTGAGGAGCTTAGCATAGGCTCAGACTCTGAGCACAGAACGGGAGATTCGTCATACCCAGGATTCTCACGATTAGATCCATGATCAGTCCTGAACTGATAGGACCAATTGGCATCACTGCCTTACCTCCTGAGTCACACAACCCCTGGCTGGGGAATTTTTGCTAAGGTTGAACTCAGCTGCTTCAGCCAACTGTCGTGACCACGTCTTGAGCCGGCACTGCCAAGCCCAGTATGTACAGTTATGTCCAGAACATGCGAAATTGAAGATTATGGTGAGAGAGCATAGAATTTGTAGTGTGGTAGGTGGCAGGAACAAGCGTGGTGGTGCACTACCGACTACCTTTCGGCTCACCTGCTGGCTTGCTGCCCTTGGGTCCAATTTTCCACAGAACATGCATTGACACTGCCACAAGGTCATGTGACCCAACATTAGAGCGTTGCGTCTGTCTGGTAATCCTTGTTGATCTGATACTTGATGCACTCTAAATCATGCCAAAACAAAAACGTGGGCCAATGTCGACATCTGCTTCAAGTCAGAAGCGGCAGACAACACTTGCACGCATGAGCAAAACTATTGCTGATTTACAAGTACAGCTCGCTTCCTTCAGTAGTGAGTTATCTAGTTCACACTATGTCACGCAATTGGGTTTGCTATCAAGGTAATAATATCATAGAAGAGAAGAAAAGGAAGGGTTCCTTGCCTACTACGAAGACAAGGTATGATGGTGAAATGGTTCCACGACCTCTTGGTCGCCCAGGACGCAGTGCAGGCAAAGGATATAACATTATCGTTTCAATGGGATGGTCTCAGAAGAGGCCACTGTACCTTCATACAAGGGTTCTTTTACGATTCTCTAATGTCATATTTGCTTATGCTTCATCCAGAATCTCGTAAGAAAGCTTGCAAACAAGTACCTTGACACAACTCGCACGATAATGCAACAACATGATGATCTGTTAGTCGCAAGAGTAATTCGAAAGGTATCACACCATCTTTATGGCGCATATATGCACTAAACTGTTTGTCGAGGTACAACTCTCATCAGACGAGTTAATGAAATTTGAGAAAGGATGGCCTGTAAGGGACATGCTTTCAGAGTATCTTCGGAATAGCGCCCAGCAAGAGAAAAAAAGGTTGGAGATGATAGAGGTAGGTTAACTCCAAGTCTTCCCCCACTCATACAGGCTAGGAACATCGTTTACAGCGTATGAATGGAAAGCGACATGCCAGTGTACTATCCAGTGAAGAAGAATCAGTCAACTTGAACTTACAAGACGACGATGACGTTGGTGAAATTTCATATGGAGAGGAAGATAGCGACTCGGATGAAGACTTGCACCTGGACAGTGAACTTGAAGAAGATACTGACATTGATGACGGGTCTGATGATGAAGTCCGAGGGGAACGGAACAAGAAGGGTCATCTGAAGACCTCAGGACCTCGAACCGATGGTCATCGTGACAGGAGCATCTGGGGTATTTGTGGTTTACTCAGGGATTCTACTAATTGACTCCCATTGAAGGTGGTCGCAAACGGTGTCGCGATGACACAGAGCCTGCCCCGAGTCGTAAACAGCGTCGCGATGACGTGGAGCCTGCCAATGCTGAGACGGGACCAAGTCGCAAACGGTGTCGCAATGACACAGAGCCTGCCCCGAGTCGTAAACAGCGTCGCGATGACGTGGAGCCTGCCAATGCTGAGACGGGACCAAGTCGTAAACGGTGTCACGATGACACAGAGCCTGCCCCGAGTCGTAAACAGCGTCGCGATGACGTGGAGCCTGCCAATGCTGAGATGGGACCAAGTCGCAAACGGTGTCGCGATGACATGGAGCCTGCCAATGCTGAGACGGGACCAAGTCGCAAACGGTGTCGCGATGACACAAAGCCTGCCCCGAGTCGTAAACAGCGTCGCGATGATGTGGAGCCTGCCAATGCCAAGATGGGACCAAGTCGTAAACAGCGTCGCGATGACGTGGAGCCTGCCAATGCTGAGACGGGACCAAGTCGCAAACGGTGTCATGATAACACTGAACTTGTGAAGGCGCCTCTCTCTAGTAAGAACCCAAAGGATCAGTCAAGGCAGAAAGACAAGGTGAGTTTTCATATAAAATATCATCGTCTGGATTCATATTCTTGTAAAAGGCACACAGTGGAACACCTCAGATGGACCACGACGGCACATTCAACACCAGCGCCGATGAATTAGACTTGGACCATATGGATGAGATGGTCGAAATTCCCAAGATATGTCCCAGCTTTAGTTGCTCAGACGTCATCCCAGGGGACATTCCCATGCAACTCAAGACAGCACTTATCCGATACGTCCATCTTTCCAATGAGAACAAATCTGACGCGCGGTTAGAAGCAGACATCTGCATCCTAATCAGGCGCATGCATGACCGCATGCACTATCTTGAACTCGCACGTGAGAAGAAATGGCCAGCTACAACGATCGTCTTCAAAGATATTCCGAACCGAGTATTGGCCATGTACAACGAACTCGAGAATATCATGTTTGATGAAGAAGCACGTGAAAATCTGTTTCTCTGGAACTGTTTCGAAGCAAACCTCGAGCTGGATGGGTGGTCAACTGCACGCTTTGCTCAGATGCGCGCTTCAGAAATCCCAATGACGTCAGAGGTCTGGAGAAATTCACGCGGGGGATAGTAAGCTATTAGGTTGATCCGACATGGTATATCTGACACCTCCACTTCTAGTTACGGGTCGAAAGGAACTGCGATTGTCTTGCATACTCTCATGCAACTCTTCCCCCTCAATATGCCCACAGATGCATTTCGCCCACTTCCGGTGTTACACTACCTCAATTATTTCGTTGTTCCTCATGTCATAGCGCGACTTATTGGCGAAGATTTTAAGACAGGTACTCTTAACGCGTATAGCATCATGACCGCAAGTAATGATGCTGGTGAATCCATCAATCCGGAAGCCGACGAGGACGATGAACTTGACATGATCAACCGGAGAACAACTGTTGCTTTGAAGGGTGTTTGGGGGCGCGAGCAAAAAGAGATGGAGACGGCCGCAAAAACCCTTCTTTCTTTGCAAAACTATAAAACACCAGAAGCGGACGAGAACAGAGTACGTCATATATAGTTCAGTGCTGAACTGAGGGTTCAACAGGTCATGCTATCTAGCCACGCCCGAGACCTCGACTCATCATTCATCCGCCAAAGCTACAAATGGAAGGGGCTCACAGTGAGACCTCGAAGGAGACTGAACCGGATCAGGACAAGGTGAGTTATATTACCATTAATCAATAGTTTACAAGGACTGTTTAGATGGTTGATGGCACGAGCGCGTTGGTGGTTCAGAAACCTGCAAATACAACCTCGAAATCTAGCAGCTCCCAGCCGCCGAGGAAGAAAGGTCGCTCTAAGAAGCCCACCATGGCAGAGATTGAGCCTGGGCCATCAACGAGAAGGTCGACTCGGTCTACTGGCAAGGGCTGAAATTTTTAGGATCCTCCAAGTTTTGAGACTCGTTTTTATGTTTTCATTTTCACATCCGCTCGCTCTTACTGTATTCATGCATGTAGTAGCCCGCGCAAAATGCACGAGATCTGAATCGTGATATTACGAGCTCGAGGGTGACAGTATTAATTGTCAATTTTCAATGGCCCCGATGTAGAAAAATATATGTGCGGTCGGTAAAAAAACAATGTCAGGGTTATGACCGAGTCTACGAAAATTAAGGGGATGGTCATTGAAATTTTATTAGACGCAATGTCAGATTCAATGTCACATTTTGCCATAGATTTTCTACGACGGACGATGTTTCTCAACGACCGTGCCATTTATTGTTTGTGGATAAGACAGTGATATTTTATGACTGTACTATCCGTAGTGAACGCGACACGTAGCTTGAGTGACCAGCCACATATTGTGATGACATTTAAACGTCATGCCAATTTGAAACTAGGGTACCTGATTACATCCGGGGAAATATCCATTGAGCAGCACAGTCGCGTTCCGAGGACATCCCGAACGTCACGTCAACATGAAACCGGAAAGCTACGAACCATGGTGCATGAAGTTATACACCGCAGGCGGTGATATTAAACGTTGAGCATATATACAATTCCGTGCGTCGTTCGCTGAGCTCAGGTAAGGTTTTGCGCAGCCAGAATCTGGCGAGCGGTTCGAGCCCCCAGGACATTGTAGCATCAGGGGCATTCTCCTTCTTCATTGCCAAGGGTGGCAATGACGCAAGGTAAGTGACACTGCTTTAAAAGACCTCTAGGGGATCGCAGGCGAACGGCGCTGCAGACAACGATAGTACAGGGCGAACGACGCCGCTCGAATGGATTGATATACGAGACAACATGGAAGGGGTGGCAGGCGAGTGGCGCACTCGAAATGGCAGTGATGAAGCGATACAATCTTGAACACGCTCCGATGAGCAACAACAATGCCATAGCGCGTGCATCAAAGTGGGCATGCAAGTGAGGAGGGTACTGGTACTCGAGGGAAAGGATGTGTTGGCACTTGGATGCCGGTGAGCATAACGTCTCGGGGGTACTAGCTCACGTTCGATGATCCCAGTCAACTCGTATGCGTCCAGGTCGTAGGGAAAGGGTGAAAATTCTGAGGGACCGTCGGTTGGCTCTATCACGAGCAGTGCTTCTGGGGTAATTATAAGAGCAGCTCGCGAGCGCTCGAAAGTGGGCGGAAGTATACTCCGCCATAGGCGCATGGCATGATCATAACAGGCGAGCGATGCATTGGAAAGATGTGGGGTGACACAGTTACGCCGTGGGCTTGTTTGGAGTGAATCTACAGAAGCATGATGATTTGCAAGCGTACATTATTTGGTCCCTATCCATTGGTAGTCATTGCTCAGATCTACTCCACAAATCTCAGCGACTTCACGTTCTCCGATAACCATTTCGCGTCCTCGTACTCCAACTCGCATGACGTCCCCACATACAGCGAAATGAGGGGTGCTCCCAGGTCCCGTCTCTTCTGAATTACGTTACGGACGGCTTGCGCGGACGTCTGAAAGACATGCAGTGACTCTAGTCGAGGCAGCCAGATGTCACCCCGTCCCGTCACCTTGCATGGGGTCCCAAGAATGTCCAGAGCATATGAGGGAAGGAGCGTCAACCGGAGCTTGAGCGACCTGAGGTTTTGGAGCTCTCCGTAAAGAACTTCAATGCATTCGATACCACAGGGAAGTCCAGCTATTTCGAGACTTTCGAGCCTACTCAGCAAGCTGGCCGGTTGTTCTGAGGTGGGGAGGAATGAAGTATCTGGCCCAGCGAGTTCATGGACGAAGTCGGAGTAGTCGTGATTACTGAAGCGTAGGACCAGTTTTTTGAGTGCGGGGAGGTGGAGCTTGCGGAGTAGTCCGGCTGCATACTCTGGGGGATGATATGCGAGGGTGAGATCTATTAACCGGAGAAGTGGGACGGGAGCATTAAGATCTGCAAGATGTCCCGGGGTTGGCTCGGTGAACCACTGCGCAGGAGTCCCCGAAGGTCCTGACAGGTATAAAGTAAGTTTCTCGAGGGCAGAAGCACCCCGCATAATTGTAGCGAATTGAGCCCATGACGGACGGACGCCTTCTGGATGAAATGCAATTGATAGATCTTTAAGACTGGAAGCAGAGGCAATCCACGATTGATCCCAATCAATGGGTACACCCCAAAGGACTACCTTGGTAAGCGGAGGGGCGGAGCCACCAAAGAGGATGGGATGCTTCGATACAATGGGTACCCAGAGGCTGTCAAAGTCTTCTGCCGCCCTGTTGTGATACAGTGCAAGCATCGTGAGTTGCGGAGCCGTGGAGACAGTAGGACCGGAGATTGAGAGGAAAAATTCACGCATGAGATGGTACCCCTCGAGCGCAACAACCACGCCACTCCAACGATGGATGTGAGAAGCGAAAGCGGAAAAAAGTGGTCTGAGGTCATCGGAAGAGGGTCCCATGGGGTCCACCTCGCCAGGTCCGACTCGAGAGCTGACAGAGATATCTATGGGGAGGTCTTTGCTCCGCTTCAACAAAGTTAACGCTGGCTCGCACGGGAAACCTGCTGTCGGACAGACGCCAATTCTTGACCAGAGAGACGGAGTCGAGAATGCCACATCGCGCCAGTGCTGGCAGACATCGAGGACAAGATCCTGAAAGGGTGGTAAACCATCGGAGGATCCTGTGGCACAGAATCGGTCTCGTCGTCATCATCCGCCACATCCCCTTCACTCACCATCGTCATCTTCAACATCTTCCCACATTTCAGCGTCATTGTTCGACGCATCCTCCTCGAGGCGATCTATATCGAGGGAGCCGAGGAAATGCTTTGAATCAATTCCTTCTTCTTCTTCTTCGTCTTCAGACTCGCCTTCACCTGAACCATGCTCAAATATGCGCGAAAGTAGTTCGGGAGGGAGCTTGTTGATGAAG
>JBBPTW010000602.1:0-11373 GCA_038094575.1 Phylloporus cf. nigrescens
GTCTCCTGAAACCGTAGTTGAGGAGGCACTGAAGACGGTAGCCGAGTTGGAGACAGTTTGATAACTTTCTATGAGTTATAAGCTTGACACGGACCAAACTTCTTGGTACGAATCATGTGATTCTATTACCGTTGAACGATAGATGTTGGGCCAATCGTACAGTGGGAGCATCTCGTACTACAGAGCGGCGGTTCGCTTCCGTTACGACTAGCAGGTCGGAATGTGTCAGCGATACAAATGTGCGATTTTATTGAAGATCCGAACATACTCGTCTCCACCAAGTACCGTTCGGAGAGCCAGGGTACATTTCAGAGCTTCGGTGGCAGTACTCTTTCCACATGTAATGGGTACTTGAACTACTTGATCAAGCGACGCCTGCGAATTCTTTAGAAGTCTAGGTTACTATGTATCCGTAGTACTGACGTGTTAAAGGCTGTATTGAGAGCACATAAGGGGTTCCCGATCGAGATGCGTTCGCTCGGTGACGCATACGCCAAACCGGACGGTAGTAGGGGGGATACCGAAACCTCCTGGTCCATATGCTTTTCCCCGAGTCAAATTCAGCACCAGCCCATCACCGAGGGTCACATATCCTGTCCATGTCGTGATTTTTTTGATGCACCGGAAGATGTACCTGGATGGACTACCGTATGGCCCGAGCGCTAGGGGCTTCAGGTTAAAGTTTAATCCCACTGCGCTCGGGAAGGTGAGGGTTCGCGTGCCGAGTGATGACCCATTTACTTGACGCTATTCTTCAGCCGTCTACGGAGTGGCTGGGACAATCATACGAGCTTATTCACCCGTTGAAAGATGTTTGGAAACTTGTTGACGAAGATGGAAGATCACTGCAATGATGGCCCGATTATTCGCACGGGCCACGGCCACATACCCCATTGGTCCACGGACAACCATAGGGGAAATGATAATAGTCCGGACAGACTGCTCACGGGGAGCCACTCAAGGATGACGGGATGATTGAGGTACTGTCCCTTGAGAAGAATTCCGGCAGCCTGTTGGGTTCGATGCCACATACGTTCGTGCCGAGCCAAATTTACCAGATCCATCATAGAGCGACAAAAGCACGGTCTTACTAAATCCACTCAAGCCCCACTGCACAAACTACCATGTCCCAGGAAGCGGTCAGTACAGCATGCATCACAGCTCGTTTTACGGATCAGAGGTCACTTACGCCATCGACAGTCCCTCCCTTCTAACAACCGCCCCTATACTGACCTTCCCCCTGTCATCACCCAATTATTCAAAGCCAAGGCACGAAAAGGTACTGCGTTAATGGTCCGATTATGTTCTAGGCCCACTCAGCCGAACCTTGTTCAGGTTTGAGTTTCGAGAAATTAGCTCAAGCTATCGGAAGGGACGAGGTCTGGGTTGCTGCGGCCTTCTATGGCCAGGTGTGTTGTCGTTTACGCTCGACTCTGGATCGATGTATGAAGATGGATCGCTTTCCCAGGCGAAGCTATCCCCAGAGGAGATCGAGGCGCTCGCGCAGGTCTTAGATATTCCGCATGTGATCATTCAGAACGAGCTGGGATCCCACTGGTGGCCCAACCGCGGTCTCGGACCTATCCCTCCGACTGATCCTGTTATCTACCGTCTGTATGAGGTAAAAATGTCTCTCCATCCTGCAGGATGGTGCCACTACTGATCTCTCTGCGATCGCAGAGCGTTTTGGTTTACGGCCATGCCATCAAGGTACGTGGTATCCTTCTCTGCAGGCCATCAACTCACGCAATAACGCGGCTCCAGTCTGTTATCCACGAAAAGGTGTCTACATTGATGTTGTGTAAATTCGCACGGAAGCAAATAACACCTTAACCTACAGTTCGGCGATGGTATCATGTCCATGATTGACTGCAAAGTCAATGTTGCGAAGAAACCTGACCCAAAGGGCGATCGTGTGCTTCTCACATTCGAGTGAGCCATCTGTTTTATACTATGGCCGTCTTACCGATGGCTGGTATTATGAATAGCGGAAAATTCTTGCCCTATGCCAAGTGGTAAATCGAGATCGTTTCGTACGCCATGTATAACGTGTGCTATTAGTGAACTTGTACAGTACCTTCGAAATGAGCTAAAGTGCCCGGTCGATCTGCGAGAATACGGGCGTAAACGCGAAACGAAGCTGGAAGCGGCCATGCATAGGGGACAGTGTTTCGGCATCACTTCCAACTGCCTTGGAACGTTTCTGGGTGCCTGAACCACGTCGCATCTACGCACACAGCCTTCCGCTCCGAACTGCCGCTCCGGATTGATGCGACACATCAACAGCTTCAAGTTGGCCGCGGGATCGGTGCATGGCACTGTAAACTTGCTGTAGACACACCCACATGGCATCTCAGTCGGGGAGAAGTAGTGCACCATTCATCTGTAGTTCATCGGAGAAGACCCACAAAGCTAAGATGGGGCTGCACCGACGCAAGGATCGTCGATCGTGAACACCGAATAAGTAATAAGTACTATGGGCGGAGCAAGAGTTCACTTGCGTATTTCTTTTGTATGTAGTCACAGAGATATTTAACATAGTCAGGCACCCAGTACATAGTGGCGATGGAAATTTCATAAAGATCTGGTGTATCTGGATTTCGAGAATTCCTCCTCGAGAGCGACTCCCCATAAGGAGATCATTCGGTCCTTCTTGATGAATCACATGGTACACACGCGCCTTCGATGGAACGACCACTGGCACTCGGTACGGTATGAATCACAGTGGTCGTGATCTATCGATCTGGCCACTCGATCTGATGACACACTCATTTGACCGCGTTGTAACCAAAAATTTGATCTATGATCTATGATGTACATGTATGTATGATAGCGGTTAAATCTATCGACTTCTAATAATTTCTTTGAAAAATGGCTTCCGAATCTCGGGTAGGTATGTAAAGTACCACGATCCGAAACCCTACACGTTGTACGCAAGTGATACGACATTAACGTCTGAAGGTCCCCACACGATAGGCAGCGCGTCCCGCATTCTGACCGGTAATGGCGTTTCTTCGCACCACGCCTCATGATGAACGATGGTGGTGAAGAATGGGAAAACGCTCAGTAAAAGGATGGGGACGGCTATGGCGGGTGACTGCACATGGAGGACAAGCACTGTACCGGCCATGCAGAATGTACCAAGGAGTGGCACAGTATACAGGAATTTGGATAGGATAGTGTAATGCTAGGGAAATACGAGATCGGCGAAGAACCGGTGAATGCCGTGGATGAATGCTCACCTGAAGGAAGCAGGTACTGATACCGAGACGGAGGCTGATAGTGTAAATGAGAAGCGCGACCGCCCCTGGTAGCACTGTCTTGGATCCGGAGACCGCAAGGACACTATGTAAGGGAGAATGTCAGCAATACACGACGCGTACAATAGCTAGAAAGGCTCACGCGAGGAATGCCGTGAGCTATGCATTCGACAGGAATACATTTCTGAGAGTCTGTTCAGGAAAGAAAACGGAAGCAGCATACCGAGCTCAAGGAAAAATTGCACAACTCGTCCAGTTCTTCCGTAAGGTTGGAAGAGTGAGAGTGCTGTTGTCCTGTGTCAAGTCGCAGTATAGGGCGAGATTTGCGAATGGAACAGATGATACAGAACGACACGCGGATCATGGTTGTAAATCAATCGATGATGATGTTGATTTATCTGGGGTGTAAGCTTTTGCGCGCACTTATATGATTGTGCTGCAATGGGAGGCGATGGCTAGCGCAGGCTTAGCCTACTGCATAAGTATAGATACTTAACACAAGCCTGCTGAGTTAGCGCAGGCTGCAACACGTGGTCGAGGTCTAACTGGGCACCGAATGTCGCTGAATTGTTTTCCATAAATGGCTGATGATACCCAAACGTTCCGTCCGTGCTCCGTGACTGCTTGGGCGCATCAATACTTGAGCAGACTCCTCTCCCGGCCTCATTTGTGCCTTGCTAGAAAGGTACGTAAAGCGACAACGTATGAATGAGGATAGGAGGCCTCGGTTATCACATCAAGGTTTAAGGCCTAGTATGAACAGGGGAGTAAGAATGATAATCAGTCTATTTGTAGATCTGTAGTTTTGTGACACTAGAGGTTCCGAGGTCAATCTGCATCTTCTTGATGCAGTTATACTAGAGCCGCGAGTCTCATTACTAAAGCGCCCTTCACCTATAGTCGAGCACATCAAGCGTACAGTCGACCAACGAGATGACAATATGCGCACCACGACAATGCCAGTACATGCAAATCAATGCGGGCGAGAGGTAGGCAAGCATAGTCGTGTATGGGTCGACGATGACGAGAGGAGTGTTTGCATCGACGTCGGTGTCATCAAGTTTGATGAGGGTGTGAGCGGAGGTGATAAGGACTCCCGCCGGGGGACTAACGACCGCATTGGATCCAGGGACCGCACAGGAGGTTTTCGAGCGGCGCATTGCATGCTATACGATGATGGACGTCGGGATCCAAATCAGTGCGCACGGATGCTGCCGAAATTTTCCAACGTGACGTCAGCAAAACGTTCTCAGATCTGCCAGATCATGCAACGCTCAACTTGAAGCTTGAAAGTTTTACCCCGATCATATGTTGTTTTACCTGGACTCGGTGTCGCGAAGAATGCTACAAGTTCGCTAAAGTGCTGGTGCACTGCGATTGTGCCTACGAAAAAGGTCGAAGTTTGTGCTCAATTTGCCAACAACCCGCTCACCTTCCTCCGCTACCACCATCCGGATCTTTGCCCTGAATCAGAGCTTCGTTTATCAATGATGTCCCAGGCGGACTCGGGGATTCTTTGTGATGCGACGGTGTGACCTCGGATCGCTAGGCTTGGACAAGGGGCCGGAATTGACTTGTTCCTAGATGCAGAGTAACGCCGTCCGGTCCAGCCTGAATTTCCAGCCTCGCATCTCCTCTCTACTAATGGCCTTCCTCGGTTCCTCGTTTATCCCCTTGACACTCCTGCCTCTTGTCCCTGAAGCCGTGTCAAGTATGAAACCTAGCCCGTGCACTAGACCTACCCGGTCTGTGTTGAAGCGATCGGAGAGATCTATTTCTGATCAAGCTCTATTTGGATTGGGAAAGAATATGAGGTGAAGTTGAATGTCAGAACGGTGCATGCCTGTCAGACAATGTTTGCACTTGACGTATTGTTGGGTATTCACAGTGTAGTTGGGACACCTGTCAGGCGTCAAGTAGGGTGGCAGATGTTGCACCACCAAATGCTTGCGGGCCCTCGCTGGTGCCACCGTGCCCTCGGGTTCCGGGTTCCTTATCCCTCACCATCACCGATGGCGTACGCGCTTGTCCCTAACTGACTCGGTGACTAATCTGGTTTCCAGTGAGAGGTACCGCGTGGTCTTAACGTACGCTCTTCCCAGTTGCCATATCAGATAATTATCGGACTAATATCTCAGTATAATTTTTTCTGCAGAGATAATCGGTGCTCATTCTTTACTCACCGATAATTAGCGCCAGCCTTGTGTACGCGTTGTATCCATTTTGGCTAAGGTACAACCAAACCCCCCTCCTAGGACTAGTGCCCAACGATACTCACCGTCGTCAGACTACTTTGCTACTGTTTCAAATCTTGTCGGCCACGCAGGTCTTCTGCACATACCTTGGCGCAATAGCCTACTCCCGTATCACCAGCCACTCCTTGAGCATCGTGCTATCAAGGTATGTAACATCCTCCTATCGACTCAAGTGGAGATTGGCGTCATGACCCACAACTCAGTGATGGTATCCGTTATGGCCGACTATGAGGGCGGCGTCACGAAGAAGCCTGACACAAACGGACCCTGCTCATCATTGAGTAAACTACCTGTCGTTTCGTCTGACAGGATTTTTTTCCCTCTATCTAGTGGCAATTCGTGCGCGGTATCAAATTCTAGCGCGGGACCGCTATCATGGGATTCCTCCATGATGCTCGCAGTTGTAACCACGGTGATTACGGGGAGTGCTTTACTTCCCATCTCTTAAATAGTTATTCCAGCATCTTTGTTCCTCACTATCATGGCCAGTGTTCCCTCCGCCCCCACTTGGGCTCACCAACCGCCACAAAGCACGTGCTCCTGATCCATGGATTAACATCATCTTCGCACACGTGGCATCGTGTCGCGACCTCTTTGGCTTCTCGTGATATGGCCCAACTACTATACTAATCTTTGGCGCCTCAAGGCAGACCCCATCAGGCTACTTTGTCATCGCTCCCAATCTCATTGGGCATGGACTTAGAGTGTCAACTGACTATTCCATTAGTTCGATTGCCCAAAATCTCCATCCATACCTTGAGGCTAGGAATTATTCCTTGATCATCGGTCACTCTGTTGGCGCATTGACAGCCCTTGTCCTCTCCGGATACCTTCCTGCATCACATCCAATAGCATTTATCCTTGTTGATCCACCATTGAATATCAGCCAAGAGACTATTTCATTTTATCACAAACTGTTTTGAATCAAGCACAATCCGAAACCCTATACACAGTCCCCACACGGCACAGCATTAGTATCTAGGGATTCCAACAAGGCTCCTGGGATGTCCTGCATCCTGACCGGTAATGGCATTTCTTCGCACTGTACTCCATGGGGAACAATGGTGGTGAGGAATGGTGAAATGCTCAGTAAGAGAACGAGGACTGCAATGGCAGGTGATCGCATGTTAAGGACGAGCACAGCACTAGCCATGCAGAATATCCCAAGAAGGGGAACAGTATGAAGAAACCTCGACAAAGTGGGGTGATTCTTGAGAAATACAGGATCAGCGACAAGCTAGGGATCATCAGGGAGGAGTGCTTACTTGCAGATAGTGGGTGCTGACAGTGAGACGAAGGCTGATAATATAAATGAGAAGTGCGAGTACCCCTGGCAACACTGTTTTGGATCCGGAGATCGCAGAGACGCTGTGTAAGGAGTGTCAGCAATACACGATGAGGATGAGAGTTGAAAAGACTCACGCAAGAAACGCCGTGAGCTAAGTATTGAACCAAAGATATCTCAGTTGGATTCGCAATCAGAAAATGGAGAGGCGTACCGAGCTCAATGAAAATTTGCATAACTCACCCAGCTCTCTTGTGAGATCAGGGGGAGGTTGGTGATGTCCTGTGTCGAGCCGTGTGACAGGACACAATCTGCGAAGGAAACAGACGATGCAGAGTGACATGCGGAGTGCCATGAGTGTGAAGTGGTCAATGGTGTTGATTCATCTAGAGCGGTAGGATACATTGCGTGGATTTATATCATAGAGTGAAGGACTCGGAGATGACTGCGGCATAGCCGTGACGTCGGGGCGATGCACTGGTGGTACATGCACTTCTAGATTTCCAGTCCTTCTGGAAAGTCGGGGTTGACGTTGAAACTCAGTTTTTGTGGAGACCGTTTCGGAGGATTCGAGCCGTGCAGTTGGTGGGGGCAAAAAAGACCCAGGGCGAAAACCAAACCCGGGGTTCCAGATTCGCTGTGTTTCTACCCATGATGCTGTTCCGCGCCAACCGCACTTTCGGAATCCTCCGATCAGTACGTTGGTCACTTTTTTGAAGTAGCAACTGACAAGTCTAGTCCTACCTAATACGCTAAGGCAGAAACTACCGTCCGAGGGTAAATGCTCATGCATACCAGCACGTAATTTAGGCACGACTGCCCCACGTGTCCGTCACTATGCACATTCTCGTGCGCGTTTGTCTACATCACGGCACTAGTGGGCATCTGTGATACGTGGTCGAGTGGGCATCTGTGATACGTGGTCGACTGGTCAGCGCTTCAGCGCTCAGCACTGGAATGCACATGACACGTGTATCCATCCAAACTAATTAACAACGACCGGCTCCCCTCGGGCGCCGCCTTAGTGTTTAAGTAGGACTAGACCTAGATCGGTTGCCACTTAATACATCACTTGTCCAAAAAAACATCTGCACTGTAGCTTATATGAACGGCTGTTAACTGCTCTTTGGGGGCTCAGCAAGCCTTTTCATTGGCTGATAAGTGTCTAAGCGGTCCTAAGCGGTCCAAAAAAGTCATTTACAGCACGACTTACTTACTGGGAACGAGCCGCCAACACCCGCCGACACCCGGCGGGTTGCTTCTACATTGCTGATGAAAAACAAACTAATTAACAACGGATCTCAGGATCCGTGCCCATTCATCAACAGCAATGATTGGGGATGCTGACCGCGTCGGGCGCAAACCTTGCTTGATCACTGGTTTCAAGCTGCAATTAAAAATATGAAGGTTCTACGTACGGCTGTTTCGCAGCCAGATCCCTGGGTGGGAGGAAATGCGTGAGCGTCTGGTCATTGAGCGTGCTGGCTTGGAGACAGCGAAAATATTCAGTAACACTCAAGCCCTGCTGGGTATGCAGACACGCCCCTCGGACTCATCTGTGCAAATGGTATGGTACATAAAGAATCTCGGCACTTTGAACTACCCAAGAGTCAATATGGCCGCGTGAGCTGAACGCTTTCCTTGCTGAGCGACTGTTCAAGATCGACCATGCATATCCCATCAGGACAGCGCTCTAAACCAGAGGACTCAGCAATGTAACACAGTAGCATGAGCTCTGAGATCTGAGATCTGAGCGTTTTGTTCCATTCGTTAGCGATAGCTGCTGCGCACTGAAGCGCACGTGATCGAAAGTGGAGTTGTACAGAGAACTTGGCACGTGCCTTTGCGCTGTTGATGGCGCGTAAGAACGTCCTCGCCCTCCCCGCGTGTAGTGGATCTGACGTGATCAAATTCCCATGGGTGTTTGATAGCCAAACCGGTTCAACCGATTGTGGGACTTTTGGGGTTGTTTGAAGACGGTACCTCGGCGACGTGTGGAAGACGAGGGTCGTGCTGGCAGATCCAGCAATCAAACGGAGGACGGCGAGCGATCAGGGTGTAGTCCTGCTGCTGTTTAGTTGTCCAAGTCAAATTAACTATATTTCTCTGACTGGTTTGTCAAACAAGGTTTGTGCCATCACCTGTCATGTGGGGGGCACGTGACACGTGTATCCATACCCAAATTAGGGGTACATCCTCATTATCGGCCACTCTCTGGGTGCATCCACCGTGCTCAGCCTCATTCCCCACCTCCCCGCATCCGCCCCAACCGCGATCCTGCTCATGGACCCACCGATGCGGCAATCGTCGGAGAAGCTCGATTTCTTGGATGACATATTTACCGAGGCGTGCGTCAGCGTCAAATCCGCCGAAGCGTACACGGCCGAAAACCCCCTGTGGACACGTCAAGACTGCATCTACAGAGAGCTCGGCACGCGTCTGTGCTCCGTCGATGCCGTGCACGGTCTCATGCGCGAAAGAACGTTTCCGCTTTCCCCGCGTGTGGTGGATCCGCGCACTAACGCGATCGAATCGCCTTTGTCCGATAGCAAAACCGACCGTGGGATTTTTTTGGTTGCTTGGAGGCGATACCCGACGCGTGGAAGATGACGGCCGTGCTGGCGGACCCGGCAATTTACAAGACTTGTGACGTTGGCGATTTCAAACCGTACCCTCATTTTCGGACGGTAGTGGTCCCTGGCGCGGGGCACTGCATCTGCAACGCAGTATTGTCACGTAGCGTTTTGACGAATCTCTTGGCACAGTCGACGAGCACTGATTGGCTGGACCCCTCTCAAATAAGGGAATTATGCAAGAAACCTGAGGTAGCCGAAAAGGTCCCGCCAAATCAGCACTGAATCAGCGCTTAGGAAAGGCCGATGTGGATTCAGTCCGAGTTTCCTGAGGTCATTGTCGAGGAAGCGTTGAAGAAGGTAGCCGAATTGGACGCCGCATGATATGCACGGTGTCCACTTCCTATTTTTTTGGTGTAGTCAACATCGAATATCAATATGACATTGACTATTGAACCATATTCAGCTCGAAGTAATCATTCTCAACCGTCGTGCAAAATCAACGACAAGTTACCCCGAAGGTTATCACGTCACTAGAACGTAGCCAACGATTCAACTGCACAAAAATAGCTTACCTGGTTTAAGAATCTGAAGGGATCTGCGGATCTACTCGAAGAAGTCGGGCAGAAGAGAGGGGTATTTACCCCGACACCATCTGATTTCGTCCTCTGTGATGCCATCATGCGTACCAGATCGTGTTCTAACATGGCACAATACTGACGTGTACTACTGGACGCGGGAAAAACTAACGAGCGAGCAAGTGTGGCCGTGCATCCCAAAATTCGTCACCGATAACGTCAGAGTGTAAAATCTCTATCGCCATCTTTGGCTTTTCAGGTTTATTCGCCTTGGGAAGTGTTCCGACTGGCTCGCTTCCTGTGACTGCGGTGCTTTCGGATAGTTCACTGGCACCTTGCGACTCTGCGGGTCCGCTGACCTGGTGTAGGACAGACATCACATTGTCACAAACCGAGAAGAGAATTTGACTTCACAACCTCACCTGCTCACGAACTACCACACTCCCTTTCCTGAAGCGCGCTGGGATGTCGTTGTAATTGATCTTGAATCGCTGAAACAGTATCTCATGCTTTCGAGCAGAGACCGTGCCCTAAAGTCGTGTGAGACAACCGTCTATCCGAATACGTGGTCAACATCACCTTCAAGGTCGTGTGCGCCTCGGTGGTCGTCTGGCCACCCTGTTGAACGAGGGCCCAAAACACGGTGTTGTAGAGGTTGTTAATGTGTGCTAAGATGCTGACACACAGCTTTGCTCAGCGTCAATGAGAACGGAAATGTGGAAAGAACGTACTATCAGCCTGTCTCCAAGAAAAGTAATCACGGATTGCGCGCTCGTCTGGATACAAGACGATGCGGCCATCAAAAGACGGCGGATAGCGCAACGGGGTCTCTGGAAAATATCCAGACCAGTGGAACATGTAGCATGACGTGAAGTAAGACGTGAGGGTGGATAGTATCTTTGCGTGGCGCCGATTGTACAGATTGGTGGATTTTCGGAGGAGGAAGCTGGTTGAGATGAGATGGGTTTGGGAATGAGTGACAGTACTTGCCTGAATTCGTCGGATTCACCAAACGCAAGAACGATATCTTTGAACTCTGTCATGAGATCTTTTGCGGCGTGGTCCATGAGCTGCAGAGCACGCTCGTCGTTGGGTTTCGAGAACCCGTGTTCCTCGGAGAAACTGCGTCGTGCGATAAGCGAGTGCCAACCCGATTTTTGTGTTACGCACCGATGGAACGAGTGACCATCTATCCGACAGACCATAAAACAGCCCGGTAAGAGCGTGTCAGGTATCTCGAAATGACGAACATAAGCATACTTTGAGTTGGCCATCGCAGTAGGAGAGATGAACCGAAAAAGGCAACTGTGGCGACCTTCACATGAATCACTTCGGTGACTTGACTCGCACTTGACTCGTTTTTCGCACCACGTTTGTTACTCGACACACGATGAGCAACCCAACAGCCATATCCACGCCAAA
>JBBPTW010000604.1:0-11357 GCA_038094575.1 Phylloporus cf. nigrescens
ACCAGATGGGTCGGAGATTCCTCGTGTTCCCAGTGGACGGTGTCTTAAAGACACTGTGGACCATGTCTCTGGCACTGCTCAGGCTCCTGTTGTGGCTGCATTCTTGTCATCTGGGTTTACTAGAGACACTCCTTCTTATGTGACAGCGAATATACTATCCGCCTCCTATCTGGATTCTCCTACTATCCTTGATATTGACACTTCCATCTTCACTACAATGGGGTTTGATGAGGAAAGTAATCCTACCCCCATAACTGCTGACACCGACTTCCAGCCATATCTTGCTCAGGCTTGGGCTACTTTCCAAGCTGACAAAAACTCTCATGATAAAGAGAAAAAGTGTGTCCACTTCAATGGTGTACAGGTTCTGCCTGCACGAAAACTGGATAGCAGAGCTGCTTCAGTATCTGAGGAGCTTCTGTCCTCAGAGTTACAGGTTGCAAAAGCGATCCCTTCCACTTCATCTTTGTTGCTGAATGCTAACAAGAATTCTGGTATACCAGGTTCATCCAGTCATACCGGAACTGCATCTGCACCATCCAGTGTACAAAGTAGTATCCCCATTCGCACCCCACAAGCTAACCAATCTCTCCCTACAATGCAGTATAAATATTCTTTTCCTCTTGAGGATGACACTGCTCCTAAGCATATTCTTGAGTGGGTGCTGGACACTAGTGTTCTGGTGCCTGTAAAGGAATTGTTTGCAGTATCACCAGAGTTCTGGAAGCAATTCTGTGATCTCACAACTGTGAAGCGTGTTGCTAACAATCACCCTCATTCTTATCTCATACAGGTCAATGAACTCTCTGGAAGGGATCTGGAATCTATCTCTCACAAGTATGAAAACTGGATCCTCTGGAGTGATGAGGGGCTTGTAGTTGCCCATCATAGCCTTCCCCTTTGAGGAATTGAGGTACGTGTTGGTGATTTAGGATGTACCATTGTGGGCATTTTGGATTCTGGTTCCGAGATTGTTGCTATGCTCAAGTATATTTGGGAAGAGTTAGGACTTCCAGTCTGCTCTGACCATACTATGTGCATGTTATCCACCAATACTAATGTTGACACTACCATTGGTGTTATGGAGAACCTTTCTCTTGACTTCAATGCAGGAGAAGTCATGGTCCAGGTACAAATCCTGACTCATGCTAACTTCGACTTGTTGCTTGGTCGTCCTTTCCATTGTCTTATGAGTGCTAACACAGAAGACTTTCCGGATGATGCCCAGAACATAACTCTTTGTGACCCTAATACAGGGAAGTAGTATACCTTGCCTACCTGGGCTTGGTCAGAGGGTTGTCCTTGCTGTTGTGACTGGAAACAGTGTAATAACCATCAATCCGTGCTCAAAATGGATTTTTAGAAATCAATGATCTGCTTTATGGTTGGGGAGATTCCAGTATAACATCTATTCAATCTGGTCTTAATCCAATTCCAGTTCTTTCTTCTTCTCTATATGTTTCCACTTCTCCTTCTTCAAATTACACTTATCTCTTTTCTACTCAATCTGTTCTTCAATCAGAAGCTCTTTCCACCCTTTCTTCTGTTTATTCTTCTGATGAAACCTCATATGTCCTGGCTTACAAACCAGTGGCTAAGAAGGTTTGATCAGTGGTCGCACCCATTGATACAGAGTTTCATATTACATGGACTCTATCAGAAAATCCACTTGCTGGACTTAAACCACTTCTGGTTATTTCTCCAGACTTTGTTCCCAGTGTTAGGTTTACCCAAGAATGTGCTGACAATCTAGATCTTGATCCTGCTAAATGGCTCTGGCCAGAAGAAGTCAAACTAGTTCATTGGATTCTCTGTGACCATGAGAAAGCCTTTGCTTGGGTTTCCACTGAGCAAGGTAGACTTGATGAATGGTATTTTCCTCTGGTTAAAATCTCAACCGTACCCCATACTCCTTGGACTCTACGAAACATTCTGGTTCCACCTGCTATGTGGAATGGTGCTATCCAAATCATCAAGGATTGAATTGCATCTGGAGTCTACAAACCATCTACTGCTTCTTACTGATCTTGCTGGTTCTACATATTTAAGCAGGATGGTAAATCTCTCCACCTTGTTCATGACTTACAACCTCTTAATGGGGTAACTATTCGTGACTCTTCCACCCCTCCATTTGTGGAACACTTTACAGAATCCTTTGGAGGATATGCAGTGTATGGGATGATGGATCTGTTCGCCAAATATGACCAATGCCCGCTCCATTCAGAATTCCAGGGCTTGACCACATTTAATAGTCCTATGGGTCCACACCATCTCACTACTGTTCCTATGGGTTACACTAATGCTGTTCAGATCTATCAGGTAGACATGTTGTTCATCCTTTAGGACGAAATTCCTTGCTATACCTATCTGTTTATTAATGACCTCCCAGTGAAATCTGTTATCACTTGGTATTAGAGACTGGATGGCTCATATGAGACCATTCCCAGTAATCCGGAAATTTGCTGCTTCATTTGGGAGCACCTCGAGAATGTACACTGCATTATCCAGTGTCTCGAAAATGTTGATGCTACTGTCTTAGCCAAGAAATTTGTCCTTGCTACACCGGATGCTACTGTGGTTAGACACAAGTGCATGGCAGAGGGTTGGATTCTCCACGAAAATAAAGTTCAGAAAATCCATGACTGGCCACAGTGTGAAACTCTTACTCATATGCGCGGATTCCTAGGTGTGTGTGGTGTACTCTGCATTTTCATTAAAGATTTCGCTTCTATTGCTCGTCCACTTGTACATCTCACCCAGAAGGGTGTCCCCTTCGAATGGGATGAGTCTCAAAAAGAATCTCTGCAGTGTCTAAAGGATGCTATATGTACTTCTCCTGCACTCCAGTGCTTGGATTATGAATCTGGTCGGGAAGTGATCCTAGCGGTTGACACATCTATGATTGCAGTCAGATATCCTTTCTCAAAAAGGTAATAATGGAAAGCAGTATTCCAATTGCTTTGGTTCTATCAGCCTTACAGAAGTTGAGAGCCACTATTTACAAGTGAAATTGGAACTTTATGGGCTGTTCTGTGCGCTTCAAGCAGTCTGGATATTTATCTTTGGTGTTGCTAACTTCATAGTGGAAGTGGATACAAAGTTTGTGAAGGGTATGATAAACAACCCGGATCTACAACCCAATGCGACCATCAATAGATGGATTGCTGGCATCCTGCTCTTTCATTTTTGTCTTGTTCATGTTCCTGCTACCTGGCATACCAGGGCAGATGGCCTTTCCTGGCATCCGGTCTCAGGTGACGACCCTCCAGAGGAGGATGACTTCGAGGGTTGGCTAGATAACACCTATTCCTTCTCAATTTCACTTCTTAATGAACGTAGTCCTGCCTTTTCAGGTATTGCTCACTTCTCTAGATATTCTGCTGGGTCTACTTGCCACATGCATGGGTTGTCTATCCTGCTTAACATAGCACTGGTACCAGACTCTCTGACCCTGGTTATCCTGAGATCTTCGAAAGCTCTAATTAAAGAGTCCTGGATTGCTCGTATCCAGTTATTTCTCAAGACTTGCATTTGACCTCCTGATATTGCTGACTCTGACTACCAATCTTTTATCAATTCTGTCACTCATTTCTTCTTACTGGGGGACACTCTGTACCATCGAGAACCCCATGGCTGTCATCAGTTGGTTGTTCCAGTAGAACACCATTACAGACTCATCCAGGAGATTTATAATAACCTCAGGCACAAAGGTGTCTTTTCTGTCCAGACTCGGTTGCTCCTCTGCTTCTGGTGGCCCATGTTAATCGATGATGTCAAATGGTACATCAAGACTTGTCATGAGTGTCAAATCCGGCAAACTCAAAAAATTCACATTCTGCCCACTGTTCCGGTTGTAGGTGGACTCTTTTGAAAAGTCCACATCGATACTATGGTTATGCCCAAATCTGGTAGCTACCAGTATATTGTTCAGGCTCACTTTACTCTGACAGCTTATCCAGAATAGAGAATGCAGCTGCTATTGCATCTTTCATTTTCAAAGACATCCTTTGTTGTTGGGGTGTCGTCTCTGAATTGGTTACTGACAATGGCTCACCTTTTGTTCAAGCACTAAACACTCTATCTGACCGGTATGGTATCCGGCATATCTGAATATCCCCCTATAACTCTCAGGCGAATGGTGTGGTTGAACAGCATCATTTCAATGTCTGGGAGGCCATTGTTAAAAGTTCCCCGGGAGGGGAGATTTGCTGGCCACTGACAGCTCACTCTGTTTTTTGGGCAGAGCATGTTACTATTCTGAAGTCAACCAGACTCTCTCCATACTTCATGGTGCACGGAGTTGAGCCCCTCTTTCCTTTCAATCTGGTGGAGGCCACATTTCTTGTTCTGGCTCCTGATTCTGACAAAGTTTCTAGTTCTGACCTGATTGCTTAGAGAGCCTCACAGCTCCAAAAGTGTCAGGAAGATATCAAGTCTATGCGCAGAAAAGTCTTTGCACTACGGTTCACGTCCTTGAAGCAATTCGAGGCGCACTTTAAAAACTGAATCTGAGACTATGAGTTCCATCCTGGTGATCTCGTCTTGGTCCAGAATACCTGGATAGAGAAAGAGTTAAACTGGAAGACAAAACCACACTACTTGGATCCAATGGTGGTTCTTCGAAGGACTACTGGAGGATCTTACTTGCTGGCAGAGTTGGATGGCACCATCTCTAGGTTAAGGTATGCAGCATTTCAGTTGCTACCTTACTTTACAAGGACGAAGATCATGATTCCAGTATCTGGTCTCACTGGATTAAGCGATATGGAGTTGGATGATTTTGAGGCTGAGGACGATGTCAAAAGTGATGAGGAAGATGAGGAAGCAGTCTCTCAAGACTAGCTTGCCTCCACAAAAACATGATATTCAATTTCTTTGACTCTGTTTCGCTACATATCTGCTTTTATCCTGGGTTTAGTCTGGTGACCTATATCTCATCCCGGGTTTCGTCCAGTGTCTCATAACAAAATAATGCTAAAAGAAACAAAATGACAGACACTCATATAATAACCTCCTCTCTCTCTCTCTCATCATAAAACAACAAAAAAACTCTAAAAAGATGAAAACAAACAAAATATACATATGCTCCTTCACCTTCGATCAATGAACTCTTCTGCTTTCTTCACTTGTGCAGAGACATATATTGCGCACTTTGTTTTTGGCCCAGCTTCAATCCAGTATCAACTGGAACCAGACTCTTACTATCCAGTAGGGGAAGAGGTTGAAAGATGAACAAAGAAGACAAATCAAGTGGAATCTCATCACTTGGTGTTGTGTCTTAAACATTCTTTTCTGGACTTATTTCATTCTCCTTTCTCTTACTTAGAATCCAGGCAGTTTGGACACAGACACGGACATGGATGACTATTGTTACAACACAGATGGTACAAGTACACTATGTTTAAATGATGATGGTGCGACGATGACTATCTACGGCCCACCATCACTGATCCTCTGCTCCCAAGTGTGCCGGATATGCGCCATCTCTGCCAGCATGCCAGCCATCTTGGCACCCACTTCTGCCATCTGCAACTCCATCCTCTTGAAGTCAGCCTGCCATTGGAGCATGTCAGCCTCCAATCGTGTGATAGCGAGGAGGCCTTGCTCCCATGGTGTTGCCTGGCCATATTTGCATGCAATGGCATGCTCAACCAGTTGCTTCTTGCACAGCACCTTCTTTACCAGCTCGTCAGAGTCTTCTGGCGTGGGCATTGTTAGTCATCTCAGTTTCGATGGGCACACTGTCAACTCATTAGCACTGCCAATAACTTGCTACCCGATCCACTTACCTGGTGCTTTCCCCTTGCCCTTCACCTCTTTCTGGTTTGCACAGTTGCGCCCCTGCGACTTGTTGCACTTCTTCTTGAGGCACGTGCACTGTAGGCAGGTATGGTTGGGAGGGCCTTCGCATATCGCGACTGCCTTGGCACACTTGATGCACAGGTCGATGTGCTAGATGGTTCCCAAGTATTTGGTCGGCTTCATCTTTGCTGGACCTTCATCTTCCTCATCCTCCTCATCATTGTCCTCATTGTTGTCCTCAACAATAGGGTGAGCACGCTATTCAAACCAGTTAGTATCCTACTGGAGTTGAGTCCGGTGACCATGCATCTTGTTCCAGACTGGACAAGATGGTCCAGCCCCCAAGCCTTCAGCAGTTGTTGCTGCCCTTGAGAGAGCCTCACGACAACAACAGCCCTCTGGCTGATCAACTTCTCCACCATCGCTGCAGTGTTGACTGGCGAGGCAGTCTGCACCTTCACCCATTCTTCCTCCTCCATCTGTCAACGCGCCTTGTCTTCCTCTGCCTGGCAACAGTGAGCAGTGACCTCTTCACTGTAGGAGCTCAGTGCTCCTTACGTTCATAGGGGCTTGTCCCCTGTCTTTCTAGGTTCCTATAGTGTTCAAGAGTGTCCTTCAAAACGTCCCTTAGTGTTCCACGTCTATTCGCTCGCGATCAAGTACATATTTGTTTATTCCGGTACCGGACTAACACTGGACTACGTATCCGGTATACTATCCAGTCATGCATCCAGTCACTTGTTCCGCTTTCTACGTTTTATTTTTATTTTGTTTCTCTCTTACTCATATAGACTTATCAACCACTGTATGGACTAATCAGTCTTCATATGCCTGCATGGTCCGTGAGCTCTTCGTACATTTATTCTCTCTATTGAGTTCAGGTTATACCTCATCTCACTTCGTACCTTGATACCACCGTCACTGGACTCGAGCTGTCACTTATATTCTAACTTCATATTTCGTTTCTTGATACTATTGGCAGTTGACTGACGCTGTCACTTTATTCTCATCTGTACCTTACTTAGTTGCAGGGTATGCCCGGACTATAAAAATCTTGTACCTTGTTTCAAATGAGGAGGTTTTTGCACCCCACTGTTCATCTCACTAAGTGTCAGACTCTATCGTCGAGTCTTCGGGATGCTTTCCCTCATCATTTGTCTTTTGTCTTCATCACTGTTCGTTCTATCCACCATATCTGGTATGCTATCTGGTACCGGAAACCATGCATCCGCTTCACTTACGAGTCCGGAATCGACCAGACTTGTCCATTTGTGCTCAGGTCTTCTCATAGCAACACCTTCTCACTCTACCAACCTTACCAAGGAACCCCTGGGACGAGTCTAACTCGCACCCACCACTTTTATCATCACACAACTTTTTATCATTCTTATAACTGGAGCCCACCGTGAGGGGTTCCACTAGGTTGTCGAGAAGGTCGCTTCAACCCACACCTCAGTGCCAAGAGCTCAAGGATCTCTTATCCGAATTCCATCGTCTTGATCTGTCCACTAACTCTGACCTTTTCATTCCAGTAATGCCGGAAAGATCTCGTCATTTTTATAGCCTACCTGCTTCTCTGTCATCAGATTCTCTCTTTGTCCTGGGTGGTTTTACTCATTCTACCCCACACGAATATCGTTCTCCTAGTCTTAGTCCGCTCTCTCCTCTATCTCTGACCCCTTCCCCAACAACATCACCGCTTCTCTTATTAGACAAGCCGGTTACAACAACTTCTCGTCCGTTTTTCGATGCAGTTACAAATCCCCTTTCTCTACAAAATATTCCACCCATAGCCCCTTCTTCTACCTCGTTCCTTTCCTCTCTCGATTTATCTCTGTTATATCCAGTCAATCTGGTCAATCTGGTCAATCTGGTCACTAATCCCCTACAGAATCCACAGCCACTAATGGCTCAACCTCAGTTTCACATGCCGCTTCATGGCACTCCTAACGCCCCAAAATTCGATAGAAAGACTCCGTCTCATCTGCCTTGATACTTAGAGGATATTGACATGCTTAAAACCCAAGCTGCCCTCGACTCAGCCAGAAAGATCAAAGCTGCTCTCCACTACGCTGACCTGGACAAGGCAGAAGTATGGGAGACTCTCAACGAAGCTACTCAGCAACCTCCTGACTGGGATGTCTTCGTCACGGCAGTCAAGGTCTTGTATCCGGGCTGTGAAGGTACTGGCCGTTATTGCCAGGCCGATCTACAGTACCTCATTGAGGATTATCAGAAAAAGCAAATGTGCTCTCAGGACAATCTTGGCAAGTATACTAGGAGGTTCCGAAAGGTTGCCACTCTGTTGATCGCCAACAACAAACTATCCGACTCTGAAAGAGACTTAGGCTCTGAACGGGAACATCATTTCGATTGTTTGGCCCTATTTTTACTGACAACAATGACTGCAGCACAGTGTGCCGGATTCATGTGGAGACTGATATTTCACGAACCTTCTTTTCGTCCATATGATGAATCATTCCTTTCCTGATTGCCACCTTGAGCGAGTAGATCAACATCGGCGGCTTATCCACAACCAAGTTAAATCTATCATCACAGTACTTGGCTTTGCAGTCAATATAATATCTCAGGATACGCAATCTGGAGCCAAGGCAAAGTGGACTGAGGTAGAAGTTGATGCGCTAGTTGAGTACCTCCTGGAACACAAGGCTGAGTGTGGGGATGGTGGAAATTTCAAGGAATCGACGTACAAGGCAGTGGCAGACCATATTGTGCCACTTCTCACCAGTGGAAAGGTAAAAGAATCAGGCAGTGTCAAGTACAAATGGGGCCAGGTAAATCTGCCATTTCATTGAGATAATTCGCCTGATCTGATGATATCTATAGCTAAGGAATGCCCACACGGCAATTTGCAACTGGCGTCAACAATCTGGGGTCCACTGGGACAATGTCAACGGAGCAAACATCCAGACTGACTCTGAGGCGCAAGTCTTTCAGGAGTATATCAGTAGGAATAAGGTTTGTTCTGCACGACCCATCTGAGAAATGAACTGATCATTCCCTTCCTCTGTAGCACCCACTGTTGAACGACTTCCAAAACAGGGGCTTCAGATATCTTGAACAGATGGATGCGATCTGTCCGAAAGGTGGCCAGTCAGGTGTTGCTGCTTATCGACCGCCCAGCAGAAGTGTCATGTCCACCGCCCGGCCCGTGGCTTCATCTAGCACTCATGTTCTGCCTCCAAGAGCTACACCATCCACCAGCACCCTCCAGGATACAGATGGCGACGAAGCGCTCACTATCCGTCCAATCACCCCTGGGACCACAGCCACCAGTGCACTCGCTTTGTCACAAATTGTCCGCTCTGGTTCCGCTACAGCCCAGACACCGTCCAGGCCCAGGAAACGCCCTTTGTCTACATTATCGCCTGATGAGATGGACCAGTCTCTCCTCTTCTCACCATTGGGCCCTCTGACCTCTATGGTATCATCCCCCTCCCCCTCCATTCATTCCAGCAAGCGTAGCCACTACTCAGACAACGTAAGTGTCCAAGCTGCTCCAACCACTGGTGGTCGTAAGAACACAGCTGCCGTTCTCTCTGACATCAATGCCACCCTTCAAGAGTTCAACCAGAGCGTAAGCAACGCTTATCTTGACCCACTGAGGAGTGTCAAGATTGCAATCCCAGCCGTCTACAATCTTGAGGGATTAGGAGATGAACATTGGCAGGTTTTCTCAACCGTTGTTACAGTGAATCACACCGCTGCCATCATATTTAATTCCATCCCGGGTGATGCAGAGCGTATCAAGTATGTTCTCAATTTGTATGCACAACACCAGGCGGGCACAGGTGGCAGCGGTCCGCAGTAAAAACGTTTGTGTATATATCAATACAATTTGCGTCTGTTGTGCTACAAGCTAGCAACTGAGGATATATCAACATCATCGTCCCACTCTGAGTCCAGATCACTGGCGCCACTGTCCAAGAGGGCTTGATAGTCGTCCCACATCTGCTGCACGATGCTGTCTCACATAGTGTGGGCCGCTGCACGTTCCTCGTCGATGTTGTTATTATCTCCGGGTGGTGCATCGAAACCATTGGCATCTTCGTGATCTTCACCTTCAGGGTTGATAGAATTGTCAGTCAAATGGAGACTGTCATCTTCTTCGTCTTCTTCGTCGCTGATTTCGTCATCTACCCTCGGATCATGGATGGAAGTGAAATTGTGAAGTGCCGCGATGGCAACTGGAAGTTGGACTTGGACTTCAAGGCTAAATTCCAAAGGGAGGAGGAGGATCCGGTAACGGCGCTTGATAACCCCAAAAATCCATTCAACAACATTGCACGCAGACGCATGACGGAGATTGAAGAGTTCTTCTTTGTTTTGAGGCCTGGAAATAGTGATTAGATGGGAAGAAACAGTGAGCGGCACCTACCTTTGACAAGCCCAAGCCCACTCTGCAAGATAATAACCGACACCGCGATATGGGACAAGCAACCGGCGCCGAAGTGGATAACCAGTGTCCCCCAACAAGTATCTGCCGGGGGGGACGTGAAGATGAGTCGTGATCGCATCATCGTATACGCGTGCATCTGTAGCCAATCCCTCCCACCCAGTGAGCAAGTATATAAACCGGAGGTCAAAGTCAGAAATAAAGAGGGCATTCTGGGAAAGGAAGCCTTTTCTGTTGCGAAACTGGCTGCATAGGTGGGACGGGGGCGTGACAGGGATATGGCTACCATCAATGGCGCCGATTGTATTGCGGAAGTAGGGCCAGAATTTGGGGTTGCATCTGATCTTGCGGGGAATAGTTTCACCGGTTGGAAACGTGACAAATTTTGTGTAGAATGGGGCGCTGAAGAGGGCATATAGAATCTTTTTAAAGTAACTACGGATGCAGATCAATGGTAGTGGGCAGAGGCAAAAAAAGATCACTTACCAACTAATTGTATCATTGGACCGTTGGAATCTCTCGCCAACGTGCCACGTTGTAAGGCCCATTACACACATGTACAGGAAAATCGCCACTTGTTCTTCTAGCTTGATGTTCCGCGAGTCTTTGAGTCCAATTGAGCGCAGTTCATCGACCAGCTGTTGGAAAGCATCCGCGTGTAATCTGAGCTCACATTTGATGCGTTTGGGGTGGCCGCAAATCAGCTCCAGGACCCATTGGTAGCCTGACAGTACTGATGTGTGATAAGGTGTGCTGGATGACCTGATCCCAGATAGCACTTCGAAGAGACAGAGGAGGAGGAGCTGAAGGAGCTTTAATATCTGACCAACAAGCTGTCGTTTCTGGGTGCTGTTATAAAGTACATGGCCAGGGATTGTAGTCAAGGGCATGATACGAGGCGCTGCTGCACTATGCATTTTAGTCTCCACACAGATCTGGCACACTGTGCCGCAGTCATTGTTGTCAGTAAAAATAGGGCCAAACAATCGAAATGATGTTCCCGTTCAGGCTCTTACTGTTCTTGGCCAGGTTTCCCTCTTACTTACAAGAGCGTGTTCACCATAGGCTGGCTATCATTAAACTGGATGTTCATCCTGATGACCCATATCCCATCTCTGATGTCTCAGACGCTGTGAAG
>JBBPTW010000605.1:0-11354 GCA_038094575.1 Phylloporus cf. nigrescens
TTGGTCATGTGATGCCTCTGTAGGAGTTGGGTGGCTGTGCATTTACAATGTTCTAAAATATAAAGTAAAGTTACCAAAGGCTATTAACCTTGGTAGTTAAAAAGGTAGCAGAAAGATGAACCTGTATTTCAAGGAGCTGGAAGGTGGAATCTTTGAAAGATTAATGGTAGTTAGTTCATAGTATAAGCTTTCTTGAAAGTAGAGGTAGTAACTGGCTAGATAAATAGAAGTTGTGAACTGAGGATAGGAAGTAAAAGGGGTAGAATAGGCATGGTTGGTGAAATATCTGGCCTGACTCAGTACAATTTCATTTTCGTGCAGGTCACCATAACTGAGGAAACCCCCTTCTTGGATGACAGTAGTGCTCACATGCTCACATCAGGTGAGACATAACCAAAGCATTACTGATATTCTTTTAGGCAATGGCAAGTTTACTTCATTGGATCTTTCATTGGAACCACTGGCAGCCATAGCCAAAGGTAGCAACATAAGAGCATACCTGTGGCCTCTTCCACTGATTTGAAACCTGTTGTAAGTAACTTCTTGTTTGTGCAAGGTAAGTACATGATACTAAGTTGCAACAATCTACTAAAATGCCTGTCCACTAGAACACTTTGTATGCATCATTATCAGCAGCAGACCAGAGGATCTCTCAAAGAATTCAATTCCTACTTTGAGTCCCTGTCAATGGAGGCAAAAATGGTACATTTTAACTGTCTACTCTCATTTGTGAGCTAATCTATGTGTATAGAAATACAAGGAGAATGCAAAGAGATTGGTACATGCCACTAAGGTTGTACATCCTCACTGTCTTACTATTGTGTAGGTTGCAGATGGGATATGGATTAATGGGACTGTGGAGGTCATTACAAGGCTTTCAAACAATCCACTGTACTAGAATGGGCCAAAGGAGCTGTAGGAGGGTGAGAAGTGTAAGATACTGTGAAGCACAGCAGCAGCAGAAGGGTGGGAGGATGGGCTAATATGTATAGTCACTGTGGTACTATGACTGCGAATGGCCAATATTTCTCAGTATACTGGCATAGTAAGAGGGTAACAAGCAGAGGATAGCCAGAAGGCTATGTGAGCCTATGAAGAACCTATGGCATAGTGAGGGATACACTTAACTAGACTGACATATGAAAAGCAGCTAATGAAATGCCCATTTGCTATGTCAGCACAAGCCCATCTATTAAAAGCCAGAATGGAAAGAACTTTGGTATATGTTCATGTTTGTTCTGAGAAGCTGGATGTTCAGCACCAGGGCAAGCCGTCTGTTGGAGATCAAAACAAGCTCATGGACATCAAGATGAGCCAGCAAGACACAATGTTCTACTATAGTCATCATGATTCCCCCCAAAATATGCCGTGTGTTAATGGATGCTATCCTCAGTCTCCTCCAAATTCTTCTCATCTCCTTGATCAAGCTTACTGAGAATCAAAATCCGCCTAGAATGGATTCTATCCCTTATCACACATCAATACTTTCTGGCCATCAGTGGGTTCTCAAGCTGATATGTGGACATCCCGATATAAGAATAATAAAAAGTTGGGTGATGATAAAGTGGTGGGCGCGAGTTAGACTTGTCCCAGGGGTTCCTTGGTAAGGTTGGTAGGGTGAGAAGGTGTTGCTACGAGAAGACCTGAGCGCAAATGGACAAGTCCGGTCGATTCCGGACTCGTAAGTGAAGCGGATGTGTAGTTTCCGGTACCAGATAGCATACCGGATATGGCAGATGGAACGAATAGCGATGAAGACAAAAGACAAATGATGAGGGAAAGCGTCACAAAGACTCAACGATAGAGTCAGACACTTAGTGAGACGAATGATGGGGTCCAAAAACCTGTCCATTTGGAACAAGGTATAAGATTTTTATAGTCCGGGCATACCCTGCGACTAAGTAAGGTACAGATGAGAATAAAGTGACAGCATCAGTTAACTGCCAACAGTATCAAGAAATGAAATATGAAGTTAGAATATAAGTGACAGCTCGAGTCCGGTGACGGTAGTATCAAGGTACGAAGTGAGATGAGATATGACCTGGACTCAATAGAGAGAATAAACATACGAAGAGCTCACGGACCATGCGGGCATACGAAGACTGATTAGTCCGTATGGCGGTCGATAAGTCTATATGAGTAAGAGAGAAACAAAATAAAATAAAACGTAGAAAGCGGAACAAGTGACCGGATGAATGACCAGATAGTATACCGGATACGTAGTCCAGTGTTAGTCCGGTACTGGGATAAACAAATACGTACTTGATCGCGAGCGGATAGACGCGGGACACTAAGGGACGTTTTGAAGGACACTCTTGAACACTATAGAAACCTAGAAAGACAGGGTACAAGCCCCTACGAACGTAAGGAGCACTGAGCTCCTACACTGATCATATTCGCTGTGAGCTTGGAATGTGAAAAGAGGTTTTTCTACAGCTTGTCTTTGAACTATGCCAAGCAGGTCACAGAGATTCGAGAAATGTGACACTTAACAAGCAGCTTGTAATCTTTCTCTACATCTGTGTGACAGGTCTTACAACATGGCATGTCAGTGAACGTTTTTAGTACTCTAGTAACACCATCTCTCAGTAAATACCTGACTAGAAGTAGCTCAATCACAGAATTTATCATTGTTCAGGTACTTCCACAAAATGGTAGATATCTTATCAAGTCTGCCATTCTATATCACTTATGTGCAGTTCCCCTTGGGTGATACTATCCCATTGAAGATACGGCACAACCCAAAGTTTTATTCCTACTTTCGAAATGCAATTGGAGCAATTGATGGCAGTCACATTGCTATCACCCCCCCAGCTAGCCTCCAACAGAAGTATCAAAATCACAAAGGATTTATATCACAGAATGGTCTTTTCACATGTGATTTCAATCTTCAGTTCACATATGCACTTACTGAATGGGAAGGCTCAGCAGCAGATGCGCAAGTCTATGCCAATGCGACTGCTACTGATCTTCAGATCCCCCCTGGAAAGTATCTACTTGCTGATCTCGGTTTCCTGATGTGCAGCAGCCTGCTTGTTCCATTCCACAGTGTGCGATATCACCTTGCAGAGTGGGGGCGAGCTTCACAATGGTATGTTTTTAGTTCTCAGACTCAGCAAATTTTAGTATGTTAATTGCATATCCATAGTCCACAGAACAAAAAGGAGTTATTCAACCTACGTCATACATCCACTCAGAATGTTGTTAAAAGAATATTTGGGGTCCTTAAACGCCGATTCCGTATTCTCTTGCTTTCTCCTGAGTTCTCCCTCAAAGTACAGGCCCAAATTCCTACCACACTATGTGCAATTCATAATTTCATTCATGAACATGATGCTAAGAAGGATAGCTTAGATTCGGATGAATCCGACAACTCAAACTTGGAGGGGGATGAAGTTCATCAAGATCCCAAGAATGCACTGGTGCCAGATCTGGTGGAAGTTGAAAACATGGATCAGGCTTTGTTAATGTGTGAAGAAATCACAGAAGGAATATGGGCTGACTATCAGAATATATTGCGAGAGAGGCAAGCAGGGGAGTTACATGAACACAACTCGAAATCAGATAGTGATAAAATGTAACACTAGTACATGATTGTGAAACAAAGAAAGCTGCATGCGCATGTATGCCAAAACTAATCGTCCACAGGCCTGGATGAGTCCAAGTCGTTGTCAGCCTTAGGCTTGTTGTAAACTTTATCCACAAATACTGCACGATCACAATCATTGAAGGAAAGGAATATTGACACGGATTTCTTATGATCAGCAAAGTATTGCCCTACAGCAATCATCTTATCCGAGTCTAAATCATCTGTGCCAGCAAAGCCTGGAATGTTGTAGAGTGCTGAGGTTGCTTCATCTACAGGGTCTCGAAAGCCAGTTGAGATGGTGTCACACACATTTTGAATGGCACTGTTCACAGCATGAATTATAATCAGCTGGGAGTGACTTTCCTCCAAAGTTCTGGAGGTGGCATGTGAAGCAGTGGTTCAGGTGTACTTGCTCCGATTTGTGCCAGGGATGCTCGCATGGACAGATGAGGCTGTGATCTGAGGTTGCAAATGTGAAAACAGGTGCATGGGGGAAGTGGTGGAGCCATCATAGGACATTACTATATGATCACATTTCCTGTCAACACTAGAGATGACAGATGTGTTTGAAGTACCCACTATAGGAGCTGACTGCTCCTTACATTTGCAGAAGCCATTTCTGAGTCCTTTCAGCATTCTCTATTGTCTTTCAAGATATCCCTCTATGCTCCATGTCAATCTGCCTGTGATCTTAGTCCAGTTAGTCCACTGGTTCAATCTGGTTAGTCCAGTATTTAGTCCAGTATTTTCCAGTTTTGAGTCCAGTTTTTCTGCTATTTCTTATTTATCTTCATCTCTTCTACTCATATAAGCTCATGGCATGTTGCTAGAACTAACTTGCCTTTCTTTACACCACTTCGTCTACCAGAATTTAGCCATTTCTTCTAGTTTATATCTCAACTCACTTGGTTTCCTTGACATGACTTAGACTGTCACATTTATTCTGATTAGATTCTATCTCATTTCATCTTCTTGTTACCATTGATAGTAGCACATATGCGCTGTCTAGTTTATTTACATCAGTGCCTGAGTCATGGGTATGCCCAGACTATAAAGTCTTGTACTTAGGATACTGAATACCAGCTGAGTTTGATTGGTTTTTGTCCTGCCATTCAACATACCCTCCATTTGGCTCTTTTGTGTAGTCATTGGAGTGCTCAGTTGACCATCTCTGCTTGTTTCCATCCTTGTCTCTTACTATCTGCTTTGTATCTAGTACTTTATTCAGTTTTCCCGCGCTCCGGAATACACTGGACACCCTCTATCCAGTCTTCTCACACTCCAGACTCTCTCCAATTGAGTTTCTCGCACTCTGGAAACTCTCTATTTCTAACTGAATACTCTGATCCATCTATTCTTCGAGTCTAGAATCAACTGGACTCATCCTCTCACACTAAGGTCTGTTATAGCAACCCCTTCTCAATCTTTACCTTTGCTAGGAACCCCTTGAGTCAAGTCATACTCACATCCACACCACAACTAATTATTTATCTTATACCGCAGAGATATTTGAGGCAGTGGACATAGCGATATCTGGATTGGCACTGCCAGAGTTGGCCCAGCCCTCAGGCTGGCCAGTTGAAGTGCTCCCACCTGGTATGGCTAAGTCTACACCAATTGTTCCATAATAGGCCTCGCTCCCTGATGCTGCACCATGTGGAAGAATGTTGACAAATTGAGAGTAGAATTTCCAACCATTGTTATGGAAATTCTGTATCTTTTTGTGCTTCCAACCCAGGTCCAATGACCACAATCAATACAATAGATATGCCAGAGAGACAACATCTACTTTGGGGGCACCACTAATCCATCTGGCCATAACATCAGAGATGTCAGAATTGCATATATTGAAACCATAATGAACATCAAAGGAGATACTCCCCAAAGAGTCACAGAACTCCTTGATCAGCAGGTAGATGTCTTTCAGCTACATCAATCATTCAGTGGATTCAAACAAGATGTGGGGACATTCTCATAGTACCTGTACAAATTTATTCTTGATTTGATCACTGCTCATCAGCGGAGTCTTGAATTCTTTGTAAATTGCTTGGGCTGCTGCAGCACATGTGGGCTTCCTGAAGCCCTCATCACTTCATTCAGAACAGTGCTTGTGAAGGTAATTGACCAAAAACTTGGTCTTATTGTCACTCCAGTTTGCCTTTGTCTTTGCCTGGTTGGCAGGGTTATTCATGATAGAGGCTTGATATGATTCGAGTAAGAAAAGGGAGGCAAGGAGCTGCTGGTGAATGTACTGTTGTTGCTGGTCGGAAGCAAGGCAAGAGGCTGGGCTGCAGGCAGCCATGGAGCGTATGTACAGGGTGAAGGAAGGTTTGTGAAATTTCCATCTCCGACTGACGGCTTGCCTTGCTGCCGAACATCCAGCTTCTCAGAACAAACATGAACACATACAGAAGTTCAGTCCGTTCTGGCTCTAAATAGGGATACCTACAAATACATCGCTACGCATATGGTTAATTCTCACTGGGACTCAGGATCCGCCAAACGGAGGTGATTGAACCCGGACCCGACGAGGGTCACGTGGAAATGACATGAGAAGGGTTCCTGCGAAACTAATGGCAGACCACGAATTTTTTGTGTTTTCCAGTCGAAAAAACGAGCGGACACTTCGATGACAAATCGAATTGCGCGTGCCCCTCTTCCAAGGAATGTGAAGTTCGTATACGGTGGCGATTCTACTGTAACTTCGTCGAAGGGCAGTTCGGATCATTCAAATCTCCGAGTAACTTAGCGCTAATTCGCCACAGTTCGGATTGAGTTGAACGGAGTCAGCCCTAATGCTATCGTTCACAAGTGCCGCACCATGACACAACAGGTGTTCGCAATATTGATGTCGTCAATGAACTCTGAGGCAAATGGACAAACTCCCAGCGGTGCTCTCGGAGTAGGGGTTGTGGGATTGTTGCGGTCCACAGGAGCGTGCCGTTGTCTCAAAGCGAAAGGCATTGTGTCATGGCGTCGCCCTCCGGGCAGACCTGGAGCCGGTGGGCAGTCGCCACCCAGCGCCCAGTGCCACCGGAATATCATACTCGAGGCCACGCAAGCGAACTCTGAATACCGCCGTAAGTTCCATTCATAAATTGATATCCTTGTATGGTATGGCATCACCTACTGGCAGATAACTCATGCTCCGAACTAATTGAGGTTACCTACGACGTTCCCAATTCGGTGCATTCGAACTGTAGCGAATTGGCACTTACCCAAAGGTGCCGGTAAACCGAAGTTGACTCGCTTTGACGGCAACCCTAGTACCAATCTGCCACACATCATTCTTGGATATCACATGAAAGTCTAACACGAAGTTTAAAAGAGAGTGGGGTGGTCTCATTACTTCTCTATCTCCCTCTCTTCGAGGACGTCCCAGCAGAATCAAATGCCTCCTTCAGACTTTGCTGACGCGAACATCGACGAGATCGTCGAACAGCTCACCACGGAGGAGGCAATCTTGCTCACTGCTGGTGGAGTCGCGTGGCACACATGCGCAATACCCCGACTAAGAGTACCAGCTATCAAGGTTGGTGCCAATAACTTTCTTTCTATGTACGTTGTTTTCACCTCCACTTCCAGGTTAGCGATGGCCCAAACGGTACTTGTATTACCTCATATTTCGCTTGTACGGTACTGATTGTACGCAGGCATCAGAGGAAGAAGTTCCTTTATGGGCCTCCCCGCAAAGTGCATCCCCTCAGGGACCGCGCTTGGCGCGACTTGGGACACAGAGCTGATCGAACATGCAGGGTTTAAGCTACTCGCTGGTGAAGCCAAACTCAAGGCCGCTCCAGTTATCCTTGCCCCAACTTGTAACATCCAAAGAGTATGCTCATCTCGATATCTTGACATCTTTCTTTCGCCGTCTCACGTACACTTATAATATAGCACCCTCTTGGCGGACGGGTAGGCTTACCAGCTGGTCTTTGATCGCTTGTCCTAATGTGCCAAAGTCTTTTGAAAGCTTCTCAGAAGATCCTGTACTCTCCGGACTCATTGCTGCTGCCTACATCAAAGGCGTTCAAAAGAATAGTATTGGGACAACCATCAAACATTTTGTGTAAGCATCCCATATTTTACTTCTGATATACTGGCTTATCCATTATCAGTTGTAATGAAAAAGAGGACGATAGAAAGGGGTATGACAGTATAGTTAGCGAACGTGCTCTACGTGAAATATACCTCATGCCATTCATGCTTGCTCAAAAGTATGCCAAGCCTTGGTGCTTTATGACTGCGTACGTGTCTCCTGAAGCATTGTTCGCCTCTATCCACTGAATTTTGCATGTTCTCATCTTTAGTTACAACCGTGTCAACGGCACTCACGCATCCGAGAATTGTTACTTACTCCAAGACATCCTCCGAAACGAATGGGGATTTGATGGTTTGATCATGAGTGATTGGTATGCACGCTCCAACATTTCCGGAAGGGTTCGTCCACTGAACAGAACCTATATTTCAGGCTCGGGACGTACAGCACCGACCTTAGCGTGAACGCTGGGCTGGACCTGGAGATGCCGGGGAGAAACAAATGGCGGTCTCTTGATCTTATGAATCGGTCAATTGAATCCCGCAAACTCACAGTGCGGACCATTAAAGAGAGAGCGAAAAAGGTGGTCGAGTTAGCCAAACGAGCTGCACAAGAATCTCCGGAAGTAAGTCCAGCAACCTGCATTGCTCCCATTGCATACCAACTTCTCTTCAGATCTTGAACGGAGATGGTACTGAACGAACTGTGGAGAGCGAGGAAGACAATGCGCTCATGCACAAACTTGCCGCAGAGTCCATTGTCCTTTTGAAGAACGATGGTGATCTTTTACCTCTTCAACCCCAGAAGTTACAGAATATCGCAATCGTTGGTGGTAATGCACAGGCTATCGTGTTGTCGGGCGGTGGTTCTGCCGCCTTGAAGCCTTCCTACTTTATCACGCCATATCAGGGTATCGTCAATGCCCTCCCGCAGGATGTGGAGGTTACTTACAGTGAGGGTGCTAGTAGTATGTTGTCCTTTCGCTCTGGAGATTAGTTACTGACTGCTGGATCAGCATACATGCAAATGCCTACTCTTGACTATGACCTTACCACAAGATCTGGAGAGCGTGGATGGATCGGAACCTGGTATGCGCATGAAAGCGACGAGAGCATGACTCCACTGAAGACCCCCTATGAATCGCATCTCCTGGACCAGACCAACATCTTCATTGCTACCTCTGCACCCGACGGCATCACTCGCAGATGGACTCTGAAACTGGAAGGCCAGCTAATACCCAGAGCTCGCGACTGTACATTCGAGTTTGGGTTAGCTGTATCTGGGAGGGCTAAGGTAGACGCACCCCTTCTTCTCAGTATATGTTGTGCTGACAAGCTTGTCACTCAGCTCTTCATTGATGGAAAACTAATCATTGATAACTGGACGCATCAGCGCCGTGGGACATCGTTCTACGGTAACGGCACGCAAGAGGAGAAGGGTAGAATCAACCTTGAAGCTGGAGTCAAGTACAACATTCTTGTCGAGTTTTGCGATGTCCGGGGTCCCGCGGATGGTGACGAGGACGAGACGGTTCAGGACGGCAATTCTGGCGTGCGTCTTGGCGGTGCCGAATTTCAAGAACGCGATGTAAAGATGGCTGAAGCCGTCAAACTGGCATCCAAAGCAGATGTCGTCATCGCCATTGTCGGCCTTAATGCCGACTGGGAGACGGAAACCCGTGACAGAAAGACGTTAGCGCTTCCCGATCGAACTGACGAGTTGATTGCCAAGGTATTGGCTGCGAACCCGAAAACGGTTGTAGTCACACAATCTGTGAGCTCGTTTCCTACTCATGCTTCATATTATCTAAAGTATTCCGAAAATGGATAGGGTTCCGCAATAGCAATGCCATGGGCAGACTCTGTGCCTGCCATCGTCCACTGTTGGTACCTCGGTAATGCGACCGGTGACGCCATTGCAGATGTTCTTTTCGGGAAGAAGAACCCATCAGGGAAGCTTTCATTGACGTTCCCCAAGAGAGTCGAGGATGTTCCCGCCCATGGACATTTCCACTCCGAGAACGGCGCCGTGCGTTACGGAGAGGACTTGTTCGTCGTACGTGTCCTCTGGCTGTATGCCGACACTGGCTAAGCTGTACGTTTCCCCCAGGGTTACAAACACTTTCAACACCGCGATATCGCACCCCTGTTTGCGTTTGGGTAAGTCATCTATCAAGCCAAGGACGTAAGATACTAGTGATGTTTCTACTCATAGACATGGTCTTTCATACACTACGTTTTGCTTGTCCGACCTCAGCCTGTCCACGCCAGTCATCGAGGACTGCGAGTTCAGCCTGACAGTCTCAGTGGCGGTCACCAACACCGGGGATGTAGCCGGTTCCGAGGTCGTACAGTTGTACGTGTCGATGCCCAAGACGTCCGAGTGGACCCACCCACCGCGTCTACTCCGCGCGTTTGGTAAGGTGAGGGACCTCGCACCGGGCGCGACCACGCTCGTCATGCTGTCGCTCGACAAGATTGCGGTGTCCTACTGGAACGATGGGATCAGCCGGTGGGTGATTGAACATGGTGAATACGGGGTGAGCGTCGGGACGAGCAGCGACGTGTTGCCATTGACGGACACCTTTGAGGTGGAGGAGACGGTGGAGTGGAGCGGGCTGTGAATGCGTCGAGCGACCTTATTTGTACGATATTCTGGAAATGAGATATGTACGATCACTGACAGCGTTGAATATATATGAATGCTATGACTGCTTCGGAGAGCGAGTACACGAGGGTGGGAACGTATACGAGCAGATTACAGTTACAGATGAAAGAAGTAATGTACATACGGAAATAAAGGGTGGGGAAACGCAAGCAAAGAGATGGGGGAATCGCGGGTAGCCAAAAGTGGTCCTTGCCGCAATGCGTATCCGTGTGCTACGTCTTAATGAAGGGCGAGGAATATGGCGCACTCGCTGTCTGTCGTCCCGTCCGTTATCCACCAACACTATCAGCTAGGGTCGTTCACACTCCCCACGCTAGTTGTGGTCCGCCATCTCCTCCCAGGACGGTCGAGAGAGCGTTTCTTGAACGCCGAGATAGACGCATTGAAGCACTGGAAAGTACGGAAGAATGTTCTGTGAAGTCCGTCAGTATCACTGCACCACCACAGCTGCGCGAGAATAGGAACCTTGTACGTACCTCAAACGCGACACACACTTCGAATCCACCTGTGCCCGTGTGCCTCACCACCGCCAGATAAAACCGGACGTCCCATCGCCTGAACCCCTCGTGGATGACGACGTCCTCGAGCGCCGTAAGGGGGATAAAGCGACGCGTGGTCAAGATTGGAAAAGGTACGAGGGGATGCCCGCGCGTGGATTCGAGTTGGATCCCTAGGGTGGGGAAGACGAGGAGAGATTCTAGTAGGTATTGACTGTCAGGAACGCCAGAACAAGGCCAGGGTCAGGAGACACACCATGCAAAACTTGGGTGAACCGCTTGTATACGAGGTACGTCGACGTGATGCCAAGGATGAAAGAGAGGGCGACGGGGAGTTGCGCTTTGCACGATCCGAAAAGTAAATACGCCGCAACGAGCACGAGCACGTCCAGCCAAGACCACAGACACGCCCCAGACACAATCCGACCAGAACCATCACGCGCCAAGTGCCAGTGCTCGACACGATATTCGGTGAACCCAGGCCAATGAATGACGGCAAGTTCGGGGTGTGTGTCGAATAAGGGACCCGCATGCATCAACGTGAGATCGTTGCTTACTCAGCCGA
>JBBPTW010000606.1:0-11333 GCA_038094575.1 Phylloporus cf. nigrescens
AGACTTTTGGAGGTTAGAACGCTCCATAGAACGTAGTCTAGAGATGGTAGCAATGCCAACACCTGTGCTGGAGGCAATGGAGTGAATGGAATGACCATCATCAAGAAGGTTCTTTTGAGTAGTAGAGTGTCATGATCATTCCTGACCCCTATGCCTTCATCTCCGATACTGCCCTGACCAACTCCATTATTGTACTTCGTTACTCTCTCATTCCATGTCGGAGTTACTCCAGACCTTTTTCCCTTCATTCGGACCTAACTCCTTTCATATCGGATAGCATTCTCCATTTCTTAGCGCCACCATTCTAATTATGTATGTCCTTTTTAGTATTAGCTCCGGTCTACGTATGTCCCCAACTCCGTCATGCCACTCCATGTGTCTCCTCCATTATGATCCTATGTTCCTTGTTCTCTTTATGTTTCTCTCCATTCCTTATTCCGACCTCCGACCTGATCTCCTAGTATATAAGTTGATACTTTCCTCCTATAACTCCTCAGTACAAATATTGACTTAGTTACCTCCTCACTTGTCTCATCTTTAAGTCTCGTCCTCACTCAACCTCCGACCTCTGTTCCCCCCTATCTTGACACTCTGATCCTATAAAGGACCGGACTTGAGCAAGGGCGTGACATAAAAGTCCTGCGCCAAGTCCTACATCTTGCACCATCTTCATCTGACCTTCTTCATCTCCGGATCCTCCGAACACTTGTCCGATGGGGTCCAAACGGATTGAGAAAGGTAAGGACGGACTTGACAGTATATTCGTACTCCAACTTGCTCATTGTCCATACAAATCATGTTGCGTTATAGAACATCAAGGGCCTCACGTTCCAATGCCTTGCAGACGACTTTTGGAAATAACCGGAATATTCCAGGAGAATTCATTAGCCTCACTGCTCGCACTACTGTACCATCAATCTCCGAAATCTTTGGTCGGCGCTCCCCATTAACCGCACTCCCGCCAGAAATCGCCTCTCCCCTGACACCTCGTATCCGGGAACTGACAGAAGATGAAGGCTCCCCTGCTCCGGAGTATGATCAAAAGAGCTCCACCCCAAGGGCAAGTGGTCCCGGTGGCCCTGACGGCCCTGACCCCCCCAACCCAGGAGATGACAATAACAATGGAGATGACTCCGACGATAACTCCTCCACATCCTCCGACCTTGATGAGGTCGAGGGATACCTCCACTGCGACAACGAAGAAAACACCATTCCATTGGCATACGAACCTTTCACTCAGCTTGCTGATGTGATCAGGGACCTAACCAGGTTGGCGATCCGTTGCAAGAACAACTCCAACTCGGCGAAAACTAAAGTCTGAGAACCTGACGCATACGATGGCATGGACCCAAAAAAACTCCGTCCATTCATCGTTCAGTGTGAAATCAACTTTCAAGCCAACCCAAAGGCCTTCAAAAAGGATCGGGCTAAAGTCACCTTCGCCCAATCCTACCTGAAAGGTGTTGCCTTGGAGTACTTCGAGCCGGACCTGCTCGGGATAGAACCCCGACACCTCCGACCTCAATGGATGGAAAATTGGCAGGCATTTTTATATGAACTACAGGCCAACTTCGGACCTCATGACCCTGTCGCTGACGCAGAAGCTCAACTCGAGCGACTGCAGATGAAAGACTCCCACCGCATCACTCGATACATCGTCGAATGGAATCGTCTGGCAAGCCAAGTCCATGAATGGAGCAACGGTGCGCTCCGTCAAAGCTTCTATAACGGACTTCCAGATCGGATCAAGGACGAGATCTCTCATCAAGGCAAACTGGACAACCTCTACGACCTCCGCGCTAAGGCGCAACAAATTGACCATAGGTATTGGGAGCGTAAGGAAGAACAATCTAGATCCGCCAAACCTCCCACTCCCAATGCTTCTTCGTCGAAGCAAACATCCCCATCCTCCACTGCTCCTACCACCAACTTCGATCCGACTAAGGACGACAAATCACGGAGTTCGACTGCCTCCTCCGGTTCCTCCGGAGGTGGTAAGAATTCAAACAAAACACCCGCCAGAACCCCTGATTCCATCTCCTCCAAGCTCGGGAAAGATGGCAAGCTTCTCCCTGAAGAGCGCCAACGCCGCCTCCAACTTAACCTTTGCCTATTCTGTGGGCAAGCCGGGCACCCTGCAAAGGAATATCCCAAATCATCCTCTAGAGCCTCGAAGGCTCGAGCTGCCACAGTAACTCCGGCAGCTACCTCTGCCCCTCCGACTCTTCCGGAGGCAAAAAAATAGAGAGCAACTTCCATGGAACCGCACGGGACGGGAGTCGTGTTGAACCTAACCATGTACCCATAGAATTTCGTCTCAACGCGTCTGCTCTTTCTGATCCAAATTCTTTGAAACCCCTTGTATCTACCACCCTCTATGGCCTCTCTGCTGTTCCTTCTCTTCTTGACTCCGGTTCTACTCATTGTTTTATAGACTCTAAAATTGTAACAAAAAATAATCTTCCTACATACCCTATTTCTCCGATTTCCCTCTGCCTCTTTGATGGCTCCACCTCTTCCGTAATTTCTTCCGCTGTAGACCTCCCAATAACCTTTGCCTCAGGCGAAACCACCTCCGATACGTTCTACGTAACCTCATTGGATCCCTCATGCACGATTGTGCTCGGACATAGCTGGCTCACCTGTTACAATCCGTTGATTGATTGGGTACTGGGCAGTGTTACATTCCGACCTTCCGCAGAAAAGATGCCGACCCTGATGTCACCCTCCATATCTCCGAATTCCACCCAGGTTGCTTCTGGCCTAGCCAGCCAACCTTCGGAAAATGTTACCTTGGATTCGCCTCCTGCTCCTGGACTTCGTAGTCCTCACATCTCCTTTGTAAATGCAATTGCGTTCAATCGCGCCTGCAAGATGGAAGGCTCGGTCCCCTTCACTCTCTCTCTCAGAACCCTCGACGACATTGTCCACGGTCATTTGGCCTCTGTCTCTGAAACTCCGGAGGAAAAAATAGACCTCTCCGGAGTGCCACCAGAGTATCACGACTTCAAGGACATCTTCAGTAAATAGAAGGCTGACATGCTCGCACTGCACCGCTTCTTTGACCTCAAGATTGATCTTGAGGAAGGCACTGAACCTCCAATTGGTCGACTGTACTCCCTCTCTCCATCGGAGTTGGGGTCCCTCAGAGACTTCCTGGATGAACATCTCTGCATAGGCTTCATTTGTCAATCCACCTCCCCATTCACTGCGCCTGTGCTGTTCGTCCGGAAAAAAGATGGTTCCCTCCGACTCTGCGTCGACTTCCGAGGTCTAAACAAAATCTCTAGAAAGGATCGCTACCCACTCCCCTGCACTTCCGATCTCCTTGATGCCCCTAGCGGAGCAAAGGTCTACACCAAGCTTGATCTCTGGCATGCGTACCATTTGGTCCGTATCGCAGACGGTGATGAATGGAAGACAGCATTCCGCACTCGATATGGCTCCTATGAGTGGTTAGTAATGCCCTTTGGACTCACCAACGCCCCAGCTGCTTTTCAGCATTTTGTCAACTCAATATTCGCTGATTTGCTGGACGTGTCCATAGTAATCTACCTCGACGACATCCTCATCTACTCCGATGACATCTCCTCACATCGAAAGCACGTCCGAGAAGTTCTCCGACGACTCTGTGCTAATGGTCTTTACCTCAAGCCGGAGAAATGCGAATGGCACTCAGACTCTGTTGAGTACCTCGGATATATGCTTTCCCCTTCCGGTCTCACAATGGCCCATGACAAGATTCAAACAATCATGGATTGGCCAGAACCACACAAAGTGAAAGATATTCAGTCATTCCTAGGGTTTGCCAACTTCTATCGCAGGTTTATCCAAAACTACTCCAAGATCGTGGTTCCCCTCACCCGCTTAACCCGCAAAGGAGTTCCTTGGGACTTCTCCGATAACTGTCGTAAATTGTTCAACCGCCTCAAGCAAGCCTTCATGACCGCTCTGGTCCTTGTACACTGGACTCCGAATTCTGCGCTCACCGTCGAAACCGATGCCTCCGACTACGCTATCGCTGGAATACTCTCCATAACTACCTCCGACTCCGAAATCCACCCTGTTGCATTCTACTCTCGCACCCTTACAGGGGCAGAACTGAATTATGACACCCATGACAAAGAGCTACTGGTGATTTATGAAGCGTTTAGGAACTGGTGTCACTACCTCGAAGGCTCCGCGACTCCGATAGACGTTGTCATGGACCACAAAAATCTTGAATATTTCTCTTCCACTAAACTCCTGACGCGACGCCAGGCATGCTGGTCGGAGTACCTCTGCCAGTTCAATATGGCAGTCCGATACCGCCCTGGTAAGCTCGGAGCTAAACCTGATGCCCTGACTTGGCGTTGGGACGTCTATTCAAAAGAGGGTGATAAGGACTACACTCACGTCAACCCCGACAATTATAGGCCCATTTTCACCCCTGAACAGCTTGCTATGTCCCTCCGAGCAACATCCCTCGCAACTGCGACATTCCGGGCCTCCGTAATCATTGACATGGAACAACTCCGTTCCAATATCCTATCTTCCCTCCCTAACGATCCTATCGCCTCACCTCACCTTTCCTCTAAGGCCATTACCGACCCACGATGGTCCATTTCACCCGAAGGATTCCTCCTCCAAGACAATTGCACTTATGTACCTGAAGATAATGATCTCTGGCTCCGTATACTCCGATATTTCCATGATCACCCTATTGCTGGTCACTTCGGACAAAACTGTACCTTGGAACTTATCCACCGTGAATATACATGGCCTGGCATTCGTAGCTACGTCAAGGACTACATCAGTTCTTGTACGGTCTGCGCTCGTGCCAAAGTCCCCAGACATCGCCCATACGGCCTCCTTAAGCAACTCCCGGTACTGGAGAAACCATGGAACTCAATCTCCATGGATTTCATTGAACAGCTTCCACCCTCGGATGGATTCACAGCGATCCTAGTAATCATAGATAGGCTCTCAAAGCAAGCCATCTTCATTCCTACCCACGACACTATCACCTTCCCTAACCTTGCCAAGTTGTTCCTCTTCCATGTGTTTAGCAAGCACGGAGTCCCCTCCCACGTCACCTCCGATCGGGAATCTGAGTTTGTATCACATTTCTTCAGGTCCCTAGGAAAGGCTCTGGACATGCACCTCCACTTCACCTCCAGTTATCACCCAGAGGGTGATGGACAAACGGAGCGAGCTAACCAAACCCTTGAGCAATACCTCCGGATTTATTGCAATTACCAGCAGGACAACTGGTCAGATCTTCTTCCTCTTGCTGAATTCACGTACAACAACGCTCCTAGTGCGACCACTGGAGTATCTCTGTTCTTCGCAAACAAGGGCTATCATCTGAACTTCTCTGTCTACTCCGATCATGACCTCACCTCTTCCACAGCCCTAACATTTGTCACTAAGCTAGATGAACTCCATGAGTTCCTCCGATCAGAGATGGCAGAAGCCCAAAAACGTTATCAAGGCCCTGCTGATGCAAAACGCAGTCCCGCTCCAGACTTCAAGATCAATGATCAAGTATATGTGAAAGTGAAGTTCCTCCGATCCACCTGACCCTCCAAGAAACTCTCTGAGAAGAATCTTGGCCCGTTCCTTATCGCTAAGCCTGGATCACACTCATTCACACTCCGTCTTCCTGACTCCATGCGCTCCGTTCACCCAGTCTTCCATGTTTCCCAGATAGGGTTGTGTACTCCGAACACTATCCCCAACCGTGTCCAACCTCCGCTTCCTCCGTTTGAGGTTGACGAAGAACTAGAGTACGAGATTGATGAGATCCTTGACTCGAAAATCGATCGGAGAAGGCGTCACTGCCAACTCCTATACCTGGTCCGTTGGCTCGGTTACGAAGGAACAAATGACGAAATGTCCTGGCTCTTGGCTATGGAACTTGGCAACGCCTCGGAACTTGTCGCGGACTTCCATCGGAGGTATCCCGACAAGCCCGGCCCACTTTAATCCTCGACACATAGCAACTCCGATCTGACTTAAACTTATTCGATCAAAGACCGGAGAAATCGGACCTGGCGCACGACCAATCCCTGAGGCACCACAACCCTGAAACCCTGAGTCCCGGCACTCTGTCGATCCTTACCTTGATTAACAAAGGCTCCAGTACCTCCATGTTGCCCTTCCCATTTTCTCTCCTCACTACTACCCACTGCTAAAAGGGCAATGCAGGCTACACCTACCTGCTTCTACCATTCTAATCAAAATGGTACATTCATCTATGCCCACCTTGTTAACTCCACCTCTGCCTATGCATTAGGATTTGAAGTCCTATCACCACCTCGCCACAACACGCTTGTAGCCATCTATGTCTACAGCCAAGAATTACCTATCATAGTTGGCCAGACTACTAGGATCACTAGCCACTGGGAGGATTGCCTAGACGTTTGCATCATACCATCCCAAACCAATCCCCCCTCTACTATTGCCACATTTACTCTACGAATACCAATCCTCTGGTATCGTTTACCTTTCTACCTATCCCTTTACCACAGATATCACCTACAGCGTTACCAGCCATCATCACATCTTTTTGGACTTGATGACTACCAACCTACCTACTTCAGGAGGATATCATGCAGTTCAGAACCACCTTCACCCAACCACTATCTCCTTACTCCGCTCCTCCATACCTCCGCATCTCCGAATTACTTTCAAAGGCAGGTACTAGAATAGCCAACTCCAATGTCCCCTCCATTCAAGGTTGTCGGAGAACTAGAATACAAAAATCCTAGAACTCGACAATCAATCGGAGGTGTCGCCGCCAACTCCTGTACTTGGTCCGTAGGCTCAGTTATGGTTACCCAATAAGTCCGGACCACTTGATCACACTCGCTTGGTTCTTTAACAAAAGACTATCTATCATTCAAAAAAAAAAAACTACTACTACTATTAGGCGTCGTCCGCCTCCGATCCTTCCCCGTCCGCCTCCGACTCCTCCGCTCCCGCGTCCTTCTCCTCCGACTGCACATCCTTATCCTCCTTCCGCCCTGCCAAACTCTCCTCCTCCGTCTGGACATCCTTCTCCCTCATCTTCTTTGCCCTCCGATCCTCCCTCAGGCCCTGGGCATCTTCCCTGATCCCCGCGACCGTCTGGGAAATCTCCCCAAGGTGCCCCACGATTTCTTGGAGCACCTCGAGGAGGGCCGTCTCCATCCCTCCTCCACTATCCTTCTTTGATGGACCTGCCGCTGGTATCTCCACCACGGCGCGCACTCTCTTCCTCTGTTCTCTGCCCCTTGGGGAGCCCGCTTCCAACGATTCTTTCCCCTCCTGCGGCCTCTTGCACGGAAGGTGCTGGCACTGGCACCCACGACACGCTGTCCCCTTCATCCCTGGCGCAGGGTCTTCGCACACCTCCCCGCGCTTGTGGCACCGTTCGCAGTTGCCGCCGGTCATCGCCCTCCGCAGCTGTTTTCGGGTGCGACCACGTTCCATGTCATCTCCGTCAAATAGGATGACAACCTCGTCATCCTTGGGACTTGGTTAGCTCCGTCCTCCCCCGTTGACTGGCCACTTACCTTGCCGTCGCTGGCCCTCTCCTTCCCCTTCCCTTTCTCCCAGGCCTGCTCGACCTCCTCCGCCTTTTTGAGGCACTCTTGCTCCTCCCTCTGGCATTGCAGCTCCATGGTACGTCGTAGACGCACCTCCTCCAGCTGACACTGCTCCTCCACCTCCTCACGCACCTTCCGCTCATGTTCTTTGTGCTCTTGACGCACTCTTGTCTCCGCCTCTTCACGCTCTCGACGCGCCTTCTCCTCTGCTTCACGTTGGACGCGTTCACGCTCTTCTCGCCGTTTTCATGCCACTGCGAGCGCCGCTTCCAGACACGCCACCTCGCTGTTGTCCCCAGAGTTGTTGCGATCATCGACGTTTGACATTGTGGTGAAGGAAGAAGTTGTTGTTCAAGAGGTCTTAGCCGATGAAGTAAGCGCTTTTAACCCCAGTTGATAATATTCAGACTCCACCGAAAACTCCCGACACGCCCACCTCCACCGGACCATTTCGGACAAAGCAAGACTTAGCAAATTGTCACCAGCCTCGAGGGCTCGGCTCTAATTGGGGGGCACTGTCATGATCATTCCTGACCCCTATGCCTTCATCTCCGATACTGCCCTGACTAACTCCGTTATTGTACTTCGTTACTCTCTCATTCCATGTTGGAGTTACTCTGGACCTTTTTCCCTTCATTCAGACCTAACTCCTTTCGTATCGGATAGCATTCTCCATTTCTTAGCACCACCATTCTAATTATGTATGTCCTTTTTAGTATTAGCTCCGGTCTACGTATGTCCCCAACTCCGTCACGCCACTCCATGTGTCTCCTCCATTATGATCCTATGTTCCTTGTTCTCTTTATGTTTCTCTCCATTCCTTATTCCGACCTCCGATCCGATCTCCTAGTATATAAGTTGATACTTTCCTCCTGTAACTCCTCAGTACGAATATCGACTTAGTTACCTCCTCACTCGTCTCATCTCTAAGTCTCGTCCTCACTCAACCTCTGACCTCTGTTCCCTTCTATCTCGACACTCTGATCCTATAAAGGACCGGACTTGAGCAAGGGTGCGACATAAAAGTCCTGCGCCAAGTCCTACATCTTGCACCATCTCTGTCCAACCTCCTTCACCTCTGTCCTTACCTTTCCCAATCCGTTCGGACCCCATCGGACAAGTGTTCAGAGGATCCGGACTTGACAGCCTTCAGGTTCATGGCCAATGCTGTCCTGGATTCCCAAACGCGCACAGATCCCATTCTATACCACACCTCTATCCTGACAGGTGAGATATGGGTCCAGGAGCTCCTTGCTGGTCACCCAGATCGCATCCACAATGAGCTAGGTGTCCAAAAGCATGTCTTCACACGGCTCATCAATGAGCTCGTCTCCCAGGGGATCAAAAGTTCGAGGAATGTCATGCTCGAAGAACAGCTCGCAATCTTTCTGTATACTTGTGTAACTGGCCTGACATGTAGGGACGTCAGCAAGCATTTTCAGTGATCAAACAGCACCATTTCTAAGTATGTCTACTTTCTCTTTCCTGACTTCCTCTAACGTTGGACCTAGATATTTCCAGACGATGCTACATGCATTCTCATCGACAAGGATCTATACCACATACATCAAATTACTGTGCTCTGATGATCCTATCCCTGCTATAAGAAAGATAAAAAGTTGGGTGATGATAAAAGTGGTGGGTGCGAGTTAGACTTGTCCCAGGGGTTCCTTGGTAAGGTTGGTAGGGTGAGAAGGTGTTGCTATGAGAAGACCTGAGCGCAAATAGACAAGTCCGGTCGATTCCGGACTCATAAGTGAAGCAGATGCATAGTTTCCGGTACCAGATAGCATATCGGATATGGCAGATAGGACGAACAGTGATGAAGACAAAAGACAAACGATGAGGGAAAGCGTCACAAAGACTCGACAATAGAGTCTGACACTTAGTGAGACGAATGATGGGGTGCAAAAACCTGTCCCTTTGGAACAAGGTACAAGATTTTTTTTATAGTCCGGGCATACCCTGTAACTAAGTAAGGTACAGATGAGAATAAAGTGACAGCATCAGTCAACTGCCAACAGTATCAAGAAACAAAATTTGAAGTTAGAATATAAGTGACAGCTTGAGTCCAGTGACGGTGGTATCAAGGTATGAAGTGAGATGAGATATGACCTGAACTCAATAGAGAGAATAAACGTATGAAGAGCTTATGGACCATGCGGGCATACAAAGACTGATTAGTCCATACGGTGGTCGATAAGTCCATATGAGTAAGAGAGAAACAAAATAAAAATAAAACATAGAAAGCGGAACGAGTGACCAGATGCATGACCAGATGCATGACCAGATAGTATACCGGATACGTAGTCCGGTGTTAGTCCGGTACCAGAATAAACAAATACGTACTTGATCGCGAGCGGATAGATGCGGAACACTAAGGGACATTTTGAAGGACACCCTTGAACACTATGGGAACCTAGAAAGACAGGGGACAAGCTCCTACAAACGTAAGGAGCACTAAGCTCCTACACTGCTCATATACTCGACGACCCCACTATATTCCCCTTCTTCAGAGATGCCATTGGTGCCATCAATGGAACCCATATCGCCTATACGCCATCCGCAGCTGAGTGGGATGCAATATGCAACCAGAAAGGGTTCCACTCACAGAACTGCCTTTTCACATGTAATTTTGACCTTGAATTTTTATACATCCTCAGTGGGTGGGAGGGCTTAGTGGCCAACGCCTCCATGTACCACAACACCCGCACAATGGACTTCACCATCCTGGATAGCAAGTACTATCTTGCAGATGCAGGATATCCCATCTGCCTGCAACTTCTTGTCCCTTATCATGGTATACAGTATCACTTGGAGGAATGGAAACGCAGTGAAACAAGGCACGTACCTGGTGTCATATTCTTCAATACTGACTTCCACTTCTACAGACCTGCCTTCTCAAAAGAACTCTTCAATCATTACCATGCACAACTGTGTAATGTCATCAAACGCATCATCGGTGTCCTCAAGCAACGATTTCAGATCCTGGTGATCCCGCCCAAGTACAACATGGACATTCAGTCCATGATCCCCCCTGCTCTCTGCTGTATCCACAACATCATCTGCTGGCATGATCCAGAGGAGTTGGACCCCACTGAACAGCAGCTGCCTCCTGTGGAGTACCTAGGTGATCAGGTCAATCAGACAGTGATATTTGGGATGTTGTCCTTTGTTCAGGAAATACTCAGTGAACTGCTAGGCTTCACTATAAGTAAATCCTCCAGGGCCAATATGACTATAAGCTAGAGATGGGACAACTCTATCTTCTAGATCAAACAGAAGGTATATTAGAAGAGTATCTCCTCCTGAGTGAGTGAGAAACTTAGTCAATCGGATGCCTGGTTGTTCTTCAATCCCTGAATAACAGTATTCAAGGTGATTGGTTGGCTTCTAACTAGCAGTGGAAGTGGGTATAAAGATAGCTAGGTGATCCTTGTAGTTGTAATGAGGTGAAGTGTAATCTGTTACACTAGTTAGTATGCTATAGGTATAGCAAGATGGAAGGTGGTAAGCTATTAGAAAGCTTGGGAAGGGGTTTTGTCTAGTCTAGGAACTATAGGGCAAGTGGATGTGGAATAGGATGGGTGATAGAAAGCTGGGTGGAAAAGATACTAGGAAATTGGATTTCTACAGGGATACCTCCTTTGTGTGGGAAGATTCTCTGGGTGAGAAGTCTTGGAAAGGGGTTGATCTAAAGGATTAGAAGGGAAGAGTTCCAGAAGGATCTATCTTGGATCCTTAATTGGCTGGAGTCTTGTA
>JBBPTW010000607.1:0-11332 GCA_038094575.1 Phylloporus cf. nigrescens
GACTCAAAACCAGAAAATACCGGACTAAATACTGGACTAACCGGATTGAACCAGCGGACTAACCGGACTAAGATCACAAGCAGATTGACATGGAGCATAGAGGGATATCTTGAAGGATGATAGGGAATGCTGAAAGGACCCAGAAATGGCTTCTGCAAATGTAAGGAGCAGTCAGCTCCTACAGCAGGTGCAGGAGGAGGCAATGGGTGTGAGGGGGGGGACAGTGGGGTGTGTGTTTACTTTGTTTTGTTGACAGGTAGCGCAGCCTTCAACGTACTTTCGGACGTATTGGGGAAGTCCAGGCCACCAGAATTCGGTGGAGACAAGCTGACGGGTTTTTAGGAAGCCGGGGTGGCTGGCAGTTTCGTGGTCGTGGCAGCGTTGGAGAACGGAGCGACGGAGGGATTTATCAGGAGGGATGTAGGTGCAGCCTTTATAGGTGAGAATGCCCTCAGTGTGTTGCCAGTCACTGAGGCGGGCGCGGAGGGAGGGGGGCATTTCTTCGCTGAGGCCTTGGAGGGTGCATAGGACAAGGGGGTCTTCTTTCGAGGAGGAAGCAATGCGGTTGGAGAGTGCGGCGTCGATCATTCGCACAAAGAGGGAAGGGGGAAGTAGGGTTGTTCCTTTGTTGTCGGTTTCGTTTTCTGGAAGGAAGTCAGGGTGGTGGGAGAGGGCGTCGGGACCAGAGAGGAGTTTCCCTGGGACATGGACCATTTTGAGGTCGAAGTCAGCGAGGTCAAGGAGCCATCTGGCTTGGCGACGGTTCAAGTGTTGGGCCTTGCGAAAGTAGGTTAGGTTCTTGTGGTCGGTAAAGACCTGGATGGGGAAGGAGGAGCCATGGAGGTAATGTCTCCAGGCCTTCAAGGCGCGGAGTATGGCCAGGAGTTCTCTGTCGTAAATGTCATAGTTTCGTTCTGCAGGTGAGAACGACTGGGAGAGGTAGGAGCAGGGGTGCCAGTTGCCATTGACGTCAGTTTGTAGGAGGATGGCTCCAGAGGCGAATTTAGAGGCATCCGTTGCGAGGGCAAAGGGTTTGGCGAGGTCTGGGAGATGGAGGACCAGTTTCTCGAGGAAGAGATGTTTGAGGTTTTCGAAGGATTGTTGGCAGGGGTCAGTCCATTTCCAAGCAAGGTTCTTTTTGGTGAGATCAATGAGAGGGCGGGCGATGGTGGAGTAGTCAGGAATGAATCGTCGGTAGAAGTTGGCGAAGCCAAGGAAGGAGTGAACGTCCTTGACCTTTGTGGGAGTGGGCCATTTGGCAATCCCGTCGAGTTTGACTGGGTCCATGGCGAGCTGGCCAGGTTTGACAATCATTCCAAGGTATTCGACTTCGGAAGAGGTGAAGGTGCACTTCTCCAGTTTCAGGTGGAGGTCGAGCTCCTGAAGGTGGGTGAGGATGTGCTTGATCTGTTCGGTGTGGGTGACTTCGTCTGGGGAGAAGATGAGGAGGTTGTCCATGTAGATGACGAGCCATCCCTCGGAGATCATGTCCCTGAAGGAGTCATTCATGAATCGTTGGAAGGTGGCGGGGGAGTTGGTCAGTCCAAAGAACATGATGAGGGGTTCAAAGAGGCCTTTGTGGGTGACAAAGGCCACTTTCCATTGGTGTCCGTCTTTTATGCGGACATTGTTGTAGCCCCACTGGATGTCAAACTTGGTGAAGAGTTTAGCTCCATTGAGCTTGTCGATGAGGTCGGAGATTAGGGGGAGTGGGTAGGCGTCTCTGGTGGTGTGTTCGTTGAGATACCTATAGTCTTGGCAAGGTCGAAGTTTGCCATCCTTCTTCTTAACGAAGAAGAAAGGAGATGCCTGGGGGGAGTTCGAGGGGCGGATCTTTCCCGCTTTGAGATTTTCATCAAGGAAATCCTCAGTGGCTTTTTATTCTTCGGAGGAGAGGGGGTAGAGCTTCCCTATTTTGGGAGAAAAGGAGTCGTTGAGGTTGATCTCGTGGTCGTAGGGACGGGTAGGTGGGAGGTGTTGGGTTTCAGTTTCTGAGAACACCAAGGTGAATTCTGAGTATTCGGGGGGGAGGATGGGTCTTGGTTTGGCTTTCTTGGCCGTGGCAGCTAGTTCTGTGGCGGTGGTGAGCTTGGCGATAACAGGGGATCCAGCAGGTAGGAATCTAGAGCCACATCGAATAATTTGGTGGATGCAGCGATTGTCCATGGCCCTCCTGAGGTACTGTTGCTCCGTTTCGTGGTGGAGGTATTCGTAGAGTTGCGCGTCGGCGGTGGTGGTTCGTATGGTTTTTGGGGGGGAGGGGGGAACTTTGTAGTATCCGGGGGAGTTGTTGTGCCTGGACGAGTCCGAGACGAATTCGGAGTATAGTTCCTTGGACTGGTCAAGTTTCTCGCTGAGGGATAGGGTTTGTCTTTTCCAGTCGATGGAGGGGTTGGAGAGTCAGAGCCAGGGGAGTCCAAGAATGACGTCTTGGTTTCCACAAGACATGATGTAAAACAGGGTTTTCTGGGCAATCCCTTCGATGTTGGTGTACAAGGTGGTGGTGTAACGGATGCTTCTGTTATTGTTAGGCGAGGAGTCAACGTTTCATACTGGTATAGGGGAGTCAAGGCGTTGGGTAGGGAGGCGGTTCTTTCGAACAAACTGCCAGTCAATGCAGTTGAGGTCAGCCCCGGAGTCTACTAGGGCTCGAGTGTCGACAGTTTTCATGGCATGTGAAGGATCTACAAGCTGAAGGGGAATCTTAATAGATTTCGAGGATGTAGATACTGTTACAGCTTTACAAGAAGCGGAGGGGGCTCACGTCGTTCGAGGCCTCCGGTTTAAAAATCCAAGAAAGAGATCCTTGCCACGGTCTCTTCTTCGTCGGATTCAATCTTCACCAGCTTTGGGAGATCTTCCTTAGGTTTTTCAACGCGACTGACACGAGGTTTCGAGGAAGAGGGGAAATTTGGGCAGGCAGAGCTGAGGTGGCCTCCTTTCCTGCAGCAGAAACAGAGTCCTTTCTCGATGCACCGTTTCCTTTCTTCCAGGGTTAACTTCTTTACTTTGACGACGTCTACGTCCATGGCATTGGGGTCCCTTTCGGGTTTCTTGTGTTCCAAGTACGACCGGTAGGAGTTTGGTCGATTGGGGTCTCGGTTTTGTTCTTTGTTGGCCCTCGCTTGTTTGAATCTACTGTGGAAGGTGACCGCTTTTGAGCACCAGTCATCAAGAGTGGAGGGGACAGTGTCGAGTATTAAGATTCTGGTCATCAGCTCGGTGGGTATCCTAGCTGAGTAGAAACCGATCAGGACGTTCTGGTCAGTAGTCTTTGCCTGGCTGGCATGGTCCTTAAAGAGGGCGTTGTACTCAGTGATGGAGGGTTCGTATTCCCTCCTGAGCTTGTTATAGCGCATCCTGGTAGAGGAGAGCCAGGCGAGGGCTGCGGCGATGGTGTCACCGCTTTCGAAGGTTTCTTGGAACTTCGTTACGAAGGAATCGAAGGTTCCTAGGTCAATGGTGGAGCCTGAAAGGGCATTCAGGTGGAAGGTGTTGGCCCAGGTTGCTGCTGAGCCTGTTACGACTCGTTCTTTTTCTTCACGCTTACTGTTACCGAATATCTGATTGGACTCTATTTCTTTTCATCGATGACTCATCACCCTTCCACAACGTTCTATTACATTCCACTTGCCTCGTCATCAATTACCTGCCTTCATCTCTTTATGCTTACCAATACTCGTTCCATGATGTTCTATGACCTTCCATAGCTCAGGTATATAAACCTTCGCCTCATACCCTGTACCCCCAAGCTAGAGCTCCTTTGTATCTCCACTCTTGGAATACATCATACCCCTTGAACCACTTTGAACGTCCTAAGACGTACCTTGAACCCTCTAAACCCTTGATCGACCCTAGGGTCCTCTTCGCATGTCTTCGTCCTACACTTGAGTGGATGCTCTTCTCTGAACCCTTGACCCTTGAAAGAGCTACTGCAAAGGCTATGCTCGTCCCTATCCGGGCCAAGCATAACAGAGCCTTTGGTCATGTATGAGAGGGTAAAGATGATCTTCTTCTCATCGGTGTTGTAGGCATCTTTGTTCACCGTGAGGTAGAAGATGATCGACGTGATCCAGGGGGTGGCTTTGGAGGCCTTGCCATCGAAAGGTTCTGGGGAAGCAATGCGGAGTTCAGTGGCTTTGGAAGTCATGGTGCAAGAGGGGGTTCGAAGAGTGGGGGGAACAGGAGAGTCAGGTCGTCTGAAGGCTGGGAAGGGGTTGGTCCGGACGACTGGGGTTGGCGATGGTGGGGTAGGGGCCCTGGGGATGTTCAAGGCGTGGGTAAGTTCTTGGGCGAGGGAGGTGGTGTTGGCTAGTTCAGCAGGGAAGGGGAGATGTAGATCAGTGGGCGATGGTGGGTTGTCGAAGATTCCGAAGCGTTCTTCGGATTCCTAATCAGAGGAGTTCTGGTCCTGCTCTCTAGGAGCCGTCCAGCGAGGGTCTTGGGGTTTCTGTGGTTGAGATATGGTGGCTTACTCGGAGGTAGCCTTTCAAAGGTTTAAGCTAGAGCTTTTGTTACGCTTGGCCCAGATAGGGATGAGCGTAGCCTTTGTAAGAGCTCTTTCAAAGGGGTCAAGGTTCAGAGAAGAGCGTCCACTCAAGTGTAGGACGAAGACACACGAAGAGGACCCTAAGGTCGGTTCAAGGGTTCAAAGGTTCAGAGTACGTCCTAGGACGTTCAGAGGTGGTCAAGGATACGATGTATTCCAAGGGTGGAGATACAAAGGAGCTCTAGCTTAGAGATACAGGGTATGAAGCAAAGGTTTATATACCTGAGCTATGGAAGGTCATAGAACGTTATAGAACGAGTATTGGTAAGCATGGGGAGATGAGGGCAGGTAATCGATGATGAAGCAAATGGAATATCGTAGAACGTTATGGAAGGGGTGATGAGTCATTGATGGAAAGAAATAGAGTCCAATCGGGTACGCAACAATAGTAAGCAAGAAAAGAAAAGAATGAGTCGTAACAGCTACAGATATGGGTATTGTTGTCATATTCTCATAAAAGTGGATGGTGCATACTTGTAAAGGCCTTAATAGCTTGGATGAGCACAGGCAGGATCTCCTTCAGAGTAGTGTTCTCAAGCAACAACTTTGTTATGGTTGCAATTGTCTTTGTGATCTCATGCTGGCCTTCAATTAACTGTATAAATACCTTGTCATATGATTCCCATGCAGCTTCTAGGTTGGTGCACACCTGATCAACCTAGACTAAATTGTGAAACAGTTACATCTGGAAAAAAAAATATTACTATGCAGCACTATGTAGCATATATAGTACTGTAGCTCCTGTTGTCTTCTTCCCTTTATATAGTATAATATAGTCTCTGGTAGTCACTCTATTTCAAGATCAAACTATGGTAGTAGGTGATAGTAAGCTGTATGATTGGCAAATAGCAGCTATATTGGACACTGTAGTACTACATAGCAAACCAAGCAAGATTATCTAGCTTCAGATCCACTCTATCCCTCCATTCCCACTCACTTGGCCACTTCATCAAATCCCTGGGATATGTTGAGCCAGAAAATAGCTGAAGCTGTCAAACTTGTCAGAATGTCAACACAGACATTTGGAGTGAGAGGAAGAAAGCAACTCACCTGGATGTACTCCAAGCACACCAGATGACTGAAAAGATAAGGCAGTAGAAAATAAGTGTTCAGGCTTGAGATGACAGAGTGGTGACCAAAGACAAGTGGAGGGAACAAGTAGTTGTGCTGGAGGTGATGTGGTGGTGATGAGATGTGAGTGGTTATGCTCAAAATGGTGTAGTGGTTGTCATTGTGTTGCTGTCATCATTGCTGTGTCATGGCATCCCCTAAAGAAATAGAGGAGTTGTGGAGGAGAATTTAAGAGGAGTGGGAGAAGATACCAGCTGTGGTGTGTTAGGGATTGATTGAGAGTATGTCTAGGAGGGTTGAAGCAGTGCTGAAAGCCAAAGGAGGCTATACCAAGTACTAATATATATCAAATACTCCATTCATAACTAAAGGTGCAAAACTGTTTCAATGTAGTTACTGATTTGAAATGGCTATATCTTAGCTATTTGTCAGTGAAATCACATGAACCAAGGACCAGTAGGTAGCCAAGAGTGTGTACATATATTTGTCTCACTATAGCTAAGCATAATTCCCATGGGGTGTTGTGGTGCACTGCATGCACTATGTTGATATTAGTTATTGAAACACTTTTGTACCTCACTGTACAATGCCAACAACTTATTGCCCAGTATTCTCTTTAAGACCACTTTCATATTGATGAGACAGCTTTCAACCCATAGTGAGTTTGTGCTGCTTTCTTATCAAATTAAATTATAAATCACAAATTATTTCAGTACTTCACCTGATTGTGGTCTTATAATCAAGTAGCTGAGTGGAAAGAAGAAAGAAAGATTTCACATCTCTATTACCATCACATGCAATGCTGATGGGAGTGAAAAACTCAACCTACTCTTTATTGGCAAGGCAGCAAAGCCATGATGTTTCAAGAAGCAAACCTCCAAAGAACGTGGATTTTATTATCATAACAACAAGAAGGCATGAATAACTTCACTGATCTTTAAAGAGTAAGATGTTCTTCTCTTATATTTGCCACATCAGGCCAGCTGCTAACAATCATATCATTAGGTGGATAAAGGAACTTGACATGCAGATGAAGCAAGAGAATCACAACATTATTTTATTTATGGATAATTTCTTGGACCATTTGATCTTATATGAACCATCTAACATTCAGCTTGAATTCTTGAAACTAAATATGACACCCTTTGTTCAACCTTGTGATGCAGGAATCATCTGGTGCTTTAAAGCACTGTACTACCACAATTTCAGCCACTAAGCAATTGATCTTGATAAGGGTGGCAAAAGTGAGATCTACAAAATAGATCTTCTCAAGGCCATGGTGATGGCAAAGAATTCATGGCATTCCATGACCTCAGAGAGCATCAGGAACTGTTGGAATCATACCAGTATTCAACCGTAAGTTACACTATGACATCTAACATCTTTGTCTCAATGCAATTTTTTTCCAATAGTGAAAGCTATGTTGCCAGTGGCAGACTGGACTCCCTTGCTCATTGTCCCAATCAACCATCCCTCATGCTGATCTCATTGCATGGAAGATCATCCACAAGTTTGTGACTACTAATCTGTCATTACCAAACACTGAAATCCATCTTAAAGCATATCTAGAGAATTGCTACATTGACACAGATTGGTGACCAGCACCCACAGCTGTCATGGATGCTGAAGGGGACTCTCATGCTGCTGTAATGGCCATTAAGCCCCTTGAGGAAGCAGCTGTTCATCAACCAGGGATCAAGATTTGAATTTCAAGTTGTTCAAAGGATGCAGAGCTCCCACAACTCAAATTGATCAAGGACAAACTTTCTGAATCTCTTGTTGACCTCAAGTCACAGAACTGTATTTTTGGTGCTATTCCAACTGTGGGCAACATGGTTAATCCTCCAGAAGAGATGGAAATCTGTCAGATGGAGGCATTCCCAGCAGGCAAGGAAGGTGAGGATGAAATTGTCAGGATAGTCCATCATAAGATAGCTGTTGCTAGGAATGAGGTTATTGTGATTGATTCTGATAATGAGGACAGTTTACAAGAGCCATGTATCACAAGGACACAGGCAATGGTCTGCTGTAGATAGCTCACAAGCACAGCATTGGAATTTGGTGAGGCAGAGGATCTAGAGTTGTCAAAATTGCTGTGTCACTTTCATGTGCACCTTCATCAACAGGAATTGGCTAGTGTGAAACAGGTGAAACTAGATAGATACTTTAGAGTATAGCATGCATCATAGTAATCATTAGATAGTGCAATGATACAGTATTAGTGTGACATATGCATATGTCACACAGTCACTTGTTGTCATCATATATATCCATGATACTATCATTGCTTCCTTAGTGCAACCCACTTTTGAAATGCAACTTTTTAGAAATGTTTGAATCAGTACTATCCCATTACTCTATAGGCTTGAAAAAATTATGAGATGGCCATTACTGTACTCCAGCTTGGGACAAAAGCTTAAGGGCTACTTAGATAATGATGTGCCCACAGTTTAGTGATATGTGGCAAGATGTCCAAAAATACAGGGTCCCCACCACCCAAATCTGAGAGATCGTGCTTATCAATTCAAAAGGTGACACCCAGGGATAAGTATCAGATACATGAGGGTTCTATCTACCAAGTATAGAGACAAGAGACCTAATAGATAAGGCTTTAGAGTGAATTTTTGGGATTCACAGGATGAAAGATTGTCATATATAAGAATAGGTGTAACAAAATTCAATCTTCTCCTCAGCAGTGTTAGCACACCAAGCCTATAGCCTGAGATTGTGACATGGCATGCTCTTGACAGACTCCAAAACAAAAAAGAGCTCTGTGACACAATGAGATACAAATGTGTCACAAGAGCCAAGTCTTCAGCCAGGCAAGCCCAGGGTAATGTGTCATCTTCTTTCCTTTGTGCCATATTGTTGCTTGCTGCCTGTTTCATCCTGCCTGAGCCCCACTTGCAACCTTCACCCACCCACCACATCCTCAGTTGCCCTCTCTCAATTACTCCTGCTGTCTTGCAGCTCCCCAGGCTCTGAAGACCCCTGACTGCTGGTGCTCTGCTCATGAGCCAGTTTCCTACCTGCCCCACTCACCACCAGCCCAGGTCCTCTGGAGCTGTCACCCACTGTCACCCTATCTTTCACCCACCTTGTAATGCATCCACCCTATAGATAATCATCTGCTGTCATTACCATATATAGTGATTATCCACTTCTTACTTGCCATGCCAGCCCTCACCCAGGGCAAAGACAGTATTCAATCCTAGTCTCTTCTATTATCTTACCATTTCACCTTACCTACCATCATATAATTATACTCAAGGCTACTCCACTTAGTTGTATAATTAACCAATAAAAAGCTTATTTTGTCTCTTCAAGTGACTTCCCTTCTGCACCAAGGCACTTTGCCATGTGTGCCAACAGCCTCTGGAGTTGAAACTTCAAATTCCACAGTGTGACCAGATGTGACACAAGTGTGGCAACAGTTTGCATTAGATGCACAAAACATCAGAAGACTCATATACTCTTAGCACAAAGCAAGAAAAATCTGGTAAAAAAGAGGGAGATGTATATCTACATACTGTATCTACTAATTTGCTCTGAGATGTGTAGCAGTTGTTGTTGAAGCATTGCAAATGATTTAGTGTGTTTTTTGCACTAAGGAGGCAATGATAGTAATGCATTGTGGTTGGACAGGTCCCGACTCTATGCATTATGAGCATATCTACTGTATTTAGATGTAGATTAAATTGTTAACTTGGCTTGAAATAAACTATTTAATATTACCTACTACAGAACTTCGAGTTTAGCACTTGTTTTTTGACAAAACTTAAGTTTAGTCGGAGTTCTATAGCTAAACTTCAACTTTTGCCACGGACAGTACTAAATATTTTATTTCAAGTTAAGTTGATAATTTAGTGTGAGTCTAAATATTACACTCAGGCAGAGGCAATACGTATGCCTGTATTTCAAGTTCCAACCTACATATTTCCGACTGGGAGAACTCCAAGTTCTATCACTTTCTAAACGATAAACTATATTTTGAGTACGCCTTCACATTTCGGACGGCATTTTCTCTTAATTTAAACTCTGCAAAACGCGTCGTGATGCTTTCAACTTATTCTCACGCTGACTGTTGGTCTCTCCGAGTCCAATGGGCAAAAGACGACAGCCGAAGTATACATTCAACAAGCCAGAGAGACTATCCGGTCTGCGGAGAGAAAGCGTGATAACAGAGAGTCAGCTCGGGTACGCTTTAAAGTCCATGCTACTCATGACCAGCAATAGATGTTGAGTATCAATTAGGTCGTCCGAAACATCTTTACGTTTGGTCTTGGGGAAGCTTTTGATTTCTTCGACTTGAACGAGGAAATCGAAGACGCAGAGAGAATGGTCCCAAGCGCTGAGCAAAACATACGATCATGCGAGCAAAGCATTCAACGGGTTGTGGTTGCACTACAGCAAATCAATGACGAGGTGGAGCGTCTTAAGATGCGGTCCATGCCCAAGAGTCGACCCTCCAGGCGAGCGTGATGGATGGACAAGCACTCCGCATGAGGACCATCGATCTAACAAACGCCTCATTGGATGTTTCACTCTTTGTAGGGACACTCGCTGCCAAGAGCGAGACACTCGTATTACATTATACTGCGCAAGAATTCGCACAGGGGGGGGTTAAACTTTGGCAGGTTGATGATGTCAGATGGGAGATTGAATGGGTTGTTACTTTACCATGATCCAGGGTCGTTGCAAGAGACACTAGACCTGATCGCCAAGAGCGACTCCGTCGATGACGCAATGTGGGATGGTCGGCTCACAGGAGCTCAGCGGTCACAGTTTGCGATCGAGGACTTGATGTGACGGTGGGAGATGGATAACTTTCGTGGTGGGTGCGCGATAGTTATGCTGTTCGAATTTATGACTATGATGTTTTCCATGAACTTAAAGTAGAATCCCAAACCGGGCTTTGGACCCGGTCAAGTCATAAAGCTCTGCATGCCTGGGGCGCATTGATGGACGTCTGGACTGTGTGATCCGATGTTACGACATGGTGTAGTATCTGACACAGCAAGTGTTGATGGGACTAGCAGCTCGATGGGCAACCACGTACCCGTAGTCCCGCATCCCGCATCAAATTTAAGGATATGACATGGTTTCAACGACCGTGAAAGTGTCGAACTTGAATCGACTTACTTTCGTAGCACGTTCCTTGAGGGTCTACATCCAGGCGAACTCCACACATACACGGACTATGAATTATTCGAGTTAGCTTCCAACGGATGCCTGCGGTTGAAATCCATTCAACCGGCAAGACCGATGTGGTTAAGTATCCATATGAGCTGAATCTTCCACATGATCAATTCTGCACTGCTGATTGAAGTTGGATCACGAAGTACAGCAATACTACAGCCTCGTACAGGATTACGATGTACGTTGGAGTCGGCGGACGATCACCCCACCTCCCGGGCCTGCCCGGACCTCCAATTTCTGGCGTGAGAAGGGCCATGGCGGCCATCGGGTATAAAAACCCGGTATCATTCTGGAGTGATAGAACAATCTATCAGCGATATTGTTCCCGGAGACCCCCCACACACCGCCAATAAACCAATGTCACAAGAAGAACACTTTGACGCTAGCATTGTTGGGGCAGGTTTCAGTGGTATCCACCAACTGATTCACCTGCGCCAACTGGGGCTGCGATGCACGGTGATCGAAGCAGGGTCGGACTTGGGAGGGACGTGGTACTGGAACAGATATCCTGGA